>JADBJO010019734.1:19144-32664 GCA_016801955.1 Conus betulinus | reverse complement strand
AACGAAAGGTAAATCAACATGAAACTTTGCGGTGCCAATACACAGTTAGTGATAGTGTGCAATGACTCTGAGAAAAAGTGTGTAGCAGAAAAGGCTATGAACAGGAAAATAATCCAAGCGAACGTGATTCAAAATCGAAGCATTTACACAACACAGGCACACAAAACTAATTGTTAGAATATCGAGCACATGTGTCAGAGACAGTGGCCAGCCCACTACACAAGCTTATGTGCAGCAGCACACAGAATCTTGTCAACAAAACATTCACACACAATTAATGGCAACTATTGTGAAGAGATGCAAGAACGTGGTCAATCTCCTCCATGTTTGTGGCAAACTTCAAAACATCACTGCCACCTGGAGCGAAAATGTTGTGAAAGGAAATCCTCACTAGGACCCATCGTTGGACTATTATAATGTGTGATATTACAGTCCGTGGACTAGTTACAAATAGTTATATTTAATACCACGATGTGGGATCCATGTCACGGGGAACGTTTGTATAGGCCAAGTTTACAAATTTGTTTCCACGTAAGTTTCGTGTATGTTCCTCCATCCTCCTCACTTCATTTCAGCCCCACTCTCTCCACTGTCCTGTTCCCCCCCATTCCCATTCCCCATAGTCAGTTTTTTTTGATTGGGACTTAATAGCCTAAACCACACAAAACTAGTTGCATCTTATTAGTTCTCTCTCTCTCTCTCTCTCTCTCTCTTTCTCTCTCTCCCTTTCGCTCGCTCTTTCTCTCTCTCTATCTGTCTGAAAAAATCTTTCTCACTAACTAACTAATAAAATGGATAACTAATTAACTACGTAGTTTACTTACTGCTTAACTACATGACTGACTAACTAGTTAACTGACTAGTTAACTAATCGTCACATTTTTTTCATTCTTCACATTTTTTTTTTTGCACAGACGGGATTCGAACCCGCAGCTTCTGGATGGATGAGCGTCTGAAGGCGTGTCTCTTTTTCAGATGGATGTCTTACCCCAGTGCTGAGAGGTACCTTTTATTTAGAGAAAGAGAAATTTTCCTTTTGAAGTTCACTTTTGTTTCTCGTCAACCAGCATTGCCTAGTTGTTCTACAGTGCTGATAGTGACACATGGAAAAAAAAATGGTTGTACTGATACACATATAGCTGACAATGATCATTATTTTTGCCTGCCTCTGTTCCCCACACTTTGTATAACACTGAAAACAACAAAAAGGTAAATCAACATGAAACTGTGCGGTGCCAATACACAGTTAGTGATAGTGTGCAATGACTCTGAGAAAAAGTGTAGCAGAAACAGATTTCCATATGACTCTTAGTGTAAACATACTGAAGGCTATGAACAGGAAAATAATCCAAGCGAACGTGATTCAAAATCGAAGCATTTACCAAACACAGGGCACAAAACTAATTGTTAGAATATCGAGCACATGTGTCAGACAGTGGCCAGCCCACTACACAAGCTCATGTGCAGCAGCACACAGAATCTTGTCAACAAAACATTCACACACAATTAATGGCAACTATTGTGAAGAGATGCAAGAACGTGGTCAATCTCCTCCATGTTTGTGGCAAACTTTAACACATCACTGCTACTGCAGCAAAAAAAAAAGCTCCGTCTCTTTCTCCTCTCTTTCTCTCTCGCTCTCTCTCTTTCTCTCTTTCTCTCTCTCTCTCTCTCAAATCTCTCTCTGTCTCTGTCTGAAAATTCTCACTCACTAACTAATAAAAAAGCTAACTAATTAACTAAGTTGCTTACTTACTGCTTAACTACATGACTGACTTACTAACTAATTAAGCTTTCTTCACATTTTTTTCATCTCTTCACATTTTTTTTCTTTGCACAGACGGGATTCGAACCCGCTGCTTTTGGATGATGGGCGTCTGAAGACGTGCCTTTTTCAGATGGATGTTTACCCCAGTGCTAAGAGACACTTTTCTGTTTAGAGAAATTTATTCCTTTTGATGTTCACTTTTGTTTCTCCCTAACCAGCAGCTAGTTGAAATATTCAGTTGTTTCTTTCACAAGTCTTCTTGTATGCCTATTATCAGTCTCCTGTCAACTTGGGAAAGTATGCTTAACTCACACTACAGAACATGACGCTATCCCCGTTCAATACTGAAGAAGGGAAAGGAAACCACGTTGTCGTCGTCTTGAGGTTCAGTACTATAACCAAGTATTCCCTGTCAAATTACTAGCAGAGCGTCCATGCTGTGTATCGCAGAAAGTGCCCCCTTCTAGGTAATCCGGAATAACTACTGTGAAACACAGAAGAAACCA
Source organism: Conus betulinus (assembly GCA_016801955.1). NCBI lineage: Eukaryota > Metazoa > Mollusca > Gastropoda > Neogastropoda > Conidae > Conus > Conus betulinus. The sequence goes on along the minus strand of JADBJO010019734.1, from coordinate 30,390 downwards.
TGGGTCGGCAATGCAGCTTTTTCATCCATCTCATCTGCTTTCTTTTTTTGCAACTCTGCCTAGTTTGTTCTATGGTGCTGATATTGACAGTGAAAAAACGTGGTTGTTCTGATACACATATAGCTGACAACGATCATTATTTTGCCTGCCTCTGTTCCCCCCAGTCTTTGTATGACACTCAAAACAATGAAAGGTAAATCAACATGAAACTGTGCGTTGCCAATACACAGTTAGTGATAGTGTGAGATGACTCTGAGAAAAAGTGTGTAACAGAAACAGATTTCCATATGACTCTTAGTGTAAAAATACTGAAGGCTATGAACAGGAAAATAATCCAAGCAACGTGATTCAAAATCGAAGCATTTGCCCAACACAGGGCACAAAACTAATTGTTAGAATATCGAGCACACATGGCACAGACAGTGGCCAGCCCACTACACAAGCTTATGTGCAGCAGCACACAGAATCTTGTCAACAAAACATTCACACATAATTAATGGCAACTATTGTGAAGATATGCAAGAACGTGGTCAATCTCCTCCATGTTTGTGGCAAACTTCAACACATCACTGCTACCTGGAGCAAAAATGTTGTGAAAGGAAATCCTCACTAGGACCATCGTGACTGTTGTGTTGTAAAGTTGTGAACTGGACTATTACAATGTGTGATTGACAGTCCGGGGACTAGTTTCAAATAATTATATTTAATACCACGATGTGGGATCCATGTCACGAGGAACGTCTGTATAGGCCAAGTTTACAAAGTTGTTTCCACGTAAGTTTCGTGTATGTTCCTCCATCTCACTTCATTTCTGCCCCACTCTCACCACTGTCCCGTTCCCCCATCCCTTTCCTCCATAGTCAGTTTTTGTGAATGGGACTTAATAGCCTAAACCACACAAAACTAGTGGGATTCTTATTAGTTCTCTCTCTCTCTCTCTCTCTCTCTCTCTCTCTCTCTCTCTCTCTCTCTCTCTCTTCTTCTTTCTCTTTCCTCTCTCTCTTTCTCTCTCTCTCTCTCTCTCTCTTTTTTTGAACTGAAAAAAAAAAATATTCTCACTAACTAACTAATTAAATAGAAAACTAAGTACCTTTCTTACTACTTAACTACATGACTGACTACCTAGTTAACTAATCGGCACATTTTTTTTCATTCTTCACATCTTTTTTTTCTTTGCACAAACGGGATTCGAACCCGCAGCTTTTGGATGGATGGGCGTCTGAAGACGTGCCTTTTTCAAATGGATGTCTTACCCCAGTGCTGAGAGACACCTTTTCTATTTAGAGAAATTTATGCCTCTTGAATTTCACTTTGGTTTCTCGCCAACCAGCAGCTGGTTGAAATATTCAGTTGTTTCCTTCACAAGTCTTCTTCTTGTATGCCTGTTATGGGTCTCCTGTCAACTTTGGAAAGTATACTTAACTCCGCACTGCAGAACATGACGCTAACCCCGTTCAATACTGAAGGAAAGGAAATCACATTGTCGTGGTCTTGAAGTTCAATACTATAACTGATTATTCCCTGTCACATTACAAGCACAGCGTCGATGCTGTGTATCACAGAAAGTGCACCTTCTAGGTAATCTGGAATAACACTGTGAAACACAGAAGAAGCATGGGTCGCAAATGCAGCATTTTTATCATCTGCCTTCTTTTTTTTGCCAACACTGCCTAGTTTGTTCAATGGTGCTGATAGTGACATTGAAAAAAAATGGTTGTACTGATACACATACAGCTGACAATGATCATTATTTGCCTGCCTTTGTTCCCCAGACTTTGGATAGCACTGAAAACAACGAAAGGTAAATCAACATGAAACTTTGCGGTGCCAATACACAGTTAGTGATAGTGTGCAATGACTGAGAAAAAGTGTAGCAGAAACAGATTTCCATATGACTCTTAGTGTAAACATACTGAAGGCTATGAACAGGAAAATAATCCAAGCGAACGTGATTCAAAATCGAAGCATTTACACAACACAGGGCACAAAACTAATTGTTAGAATATCGAGCACATGTGTCAGAGACAGTGGCCAGCCCACTACACAAGCTTATGTGCAGCAGCACACAGAATCTTGTCAACAAAACATTCACACACAATTAATGGCAACTATTGTGAAGAGATGCAAGAACGTGGTCAATCTCCTCCATGTTTGTGGCAAACTTTAAACATCACTGCCACCTGGAGCGAAAATGTTGTGAAAGGAAATCCTCACTAGGACCCATCGTGACTGTTGTGTTGTAAAGTTGTGAACTGGACTATTATAATGTGTGATTGACAGTCCGGGGACTAGTTACAAATAGTTATATTTAATACCACGATGTGGGATCCATGTCACGGGGAACGTTTGTATAGGCCAAGTTTACAAATTTGTTTCCACGTAAGTTTCGTGTATGTTCCTCCATCCTCACTTCATTTCAGCCCCACTCTCTCCACTGTCCTGTTCCCCCATCCCATTCCCCCATAGTCAGTTTTTGTGATTGGGACTTAATAGCCTAAACCACACAAAACTAGTTGCATTCTTATTAGTTCTCTCTCTCTCTGTCTCTCTCTGTGTCTCTCCCTCTTTCTCTCTCTTTCGCTCTCGCTCGCTCGCTCTTCTCTCTCTCTATCTGTCTGAAAAATATTCTCACTAACTAACTAATTAAATGGATACTAATTAACTACGTAGTTTACTTACTGCTTAACTACACTGACTGACTAACTACCTAGTTAAACTAATCGTCACATTTTTTTTCATTCTTCACATTTTTTTTTTTCTTGCACAGACGGGATTCGAACCCGCAGCTTGGATGGATGAGCGTCTGAAGGCGTGTCTTTTTCAGATGGATGTCTTACCCCAGTGCTGAGAGGTACCTTTTCTATTTAGAGAAATTTATTCCTTTTGAAGTTCACTTTTGTTTCTCGTCAACCAGCAGCTAGTTGAAATATTCAGATGTTTCCTTCACAAGTCTTCTTGTATGCCTGTTATGGGTCTCCTGTCAACTTTGGAAAGTATGCTTAACTCAGCACTGCAGAACATGATGCTAACGCCATTCAATACTGAAGGGAAAGGAAATCACATTGTCGTGGTCTTGAAGTTCAATACTTTAACCGATTATTCCCTGTCACATTACTAGCACAGCGTCCATGCTGTGTATCGCAGAAAGTGCACCTTCTAGGTAATCCGAATAACACTGTTTAACAGAAGAAGAAGCCATGGGTCGGCAATGCAGCATTTTTATCATCTGCCGTCTTTTTGCCAACACTGCCTCGTTTGTTCTATAGTGCTGAGAGTGACATTGAAAAAAGAATGGTTGTACTGATACACATATAGCTGACAATGATTATTATTTTGCCTGCCTCTGTTCCCCAGACTTTGTATAACACACAAAACAACGAAAGGTAAACCAACATGAAACTGTGTGGTGCCAATACACAGCTAGTGATAGTGTGCAATGACTCTGAGGAAAAGTAGCAGAAACAGATTTCCATATGACTCTTAGTGTAAACATACTGAAGGCTATGAACAGGAAAATAATCCAAGTGAACGGGATTAAAATCGAAAGCATTTACCCAACACAGGGCACAAAACTAATTGTTAGAATATCGAGCACATGAGGCACAGACAGTGGCCAGCCCACTACACAAGCTCATGTGCAGCAGCACACAGAATCTTGTCAACAAAACATTCACACACACAATAATGGCAACTATTGTGAAGAGATGCAAGAACGTGATCAATCTCCTCCATGTTTGTGGCAAACTTCAAAACATCACTGCTACCTGGAGCAAAAATGTTGTGCTCTGTCTCTTTCTCTGTCTCGCTCTCTCTTTCTCTCCTTCTTTCTCTCTCTCAAAAAAAAAATTCTCACTCACTAACTGATAAAATAGCTAAGCTAACTAATTAACTAAGTTTTTTACTTAATGCTCAACTACATGACTGACTTACTAACTAATTAACCTTTCTTCACATTTTTTTCATTCTTCACATTTATTTTCGTTGCACAGAAGGGATTCGAACCCGCTGCTTTTGGATGGATGGGCGTCTGAAGATGTGCCTTTTTCAGATGGATGTCTTACCCCAGTGCTAAGAGACACCTTTTCTGTTTAGAGAAATTTATTCCTTTTGATGTTCACTTTTGTTTCTCCCCCTACCAGCAGCTTGTTCAAATATTCAGTTGTTTCCTTCACAAGTCTTCTTGTATGCCTGTTATCAGTCTCCTGTCAACTTGGGAAAGTATGCTTAACTCCGCACTACAGAACATGACGCTATCCCCGTTCAATACTGAAGGGAAAGGAAACCACATTGTCGTCGTCTTGAGGTTCAATACTATAACCAAGTATTCCCTGTCAAATTACTAGCACAGCGTCCAGGCCGTGTATCGCACAAAGTGCCCCTTCTATTTAATCCAGAATAACACTGTGAAACACAGAAGAAGCCATGGGTCGGCAATGCAGCTTTTTCATCTCCATCTACTTTCTTCTTGGCAACTCTGCCTTGTTCGTTCTATGGTGCTGATGTTGACAGTGAAACAATGGTTGTACTGATACACATTTAGTTGACAATGATCATCATTTTGACTACCTCTGTTCCCCAGTCTTTGTATGACACTCAAAACAATGAAAGGTAAATCAACATGAAACTGTGTGGTGCCAATACACAGTTAGTGATAGTGTGAGATGACTCTGAGAAAAAGTGTGTAACAGAAACAGATTTCCATATGACTCTTAGTGTAAAAATACTGAAGGCTATGAACAGGAAAATAATCCAAGCGAACGTGATTCAAAATCGAAGCATTTACCCAACACAGGGCACAAAAAACTAATTGTTAGAATATCGAGCACATGTGGCACAGACAGTGGCCAGCCCACTACACAAGCTTATGTGCAGCAGCACACAGAATCTTGTCAACAAAACATTCACACACAATTAATGGCAACTGTTGTGAAGAGATGCAAGAACGTGGTCAATCTCCTCCATGTTTATGGCAAACTTCAACACATCGCTGCTACCTGGAGCAAAAATGTTGTGAAAGGAAATCCTCACTAGGACCCATCGTGACTGTTGTGTTGTAAAGTTGTGAAGTGGACAATTACAATGTGTGATTGACAGTCCAGGGACTAGTTACAAATAATTATATTTAATACCACGATGTGGGATCCATGTCATGAGGAACGTTTGTATAGGCCAAGTTTACAAAGTTGTTTCCACGTAAGTTTCGTGTATGTTCCTCCATCCTCACTTCATTTCTGCCCCACTCTCACCACTGTCCCGTTCCCCCCATCCCATTCCTCCATAGTGAATGGGACTTAATAGCCCTAAACCACACTGAACTATTCGCATTCTTATTAGTTCACTGTCTGTCTGTCTGTCTGTCTGTCTGTCTCTCTCTCTCTGTCTCACTCTCTCTTTCTCTCTCTTTTCTCCCTCTTTCTCTTTCTCTGCCTGTCTGAAAAATATTCTCACTAAATAGCTAATTAAATCGCTAACTATTTAACTAAGTACCTTACTTACTGCTTAAGTACATGACTGACTAACTAACGAGTTAAGTAATCTTCACATTTTTTTTCATTCTTCACATTTTTTTTTTTTTGCACAGACGGGATTCTCTATGTCTCTCTCGCTCTCTCCTTCTCTCCCTCTTTCTCTCTCTTTCGCTCCCTCTTTCCCTCTCTGTGTCTGTCTGAAGAAAATATTCTCACTAACTACCTAATTAAATAGCTAACTATTTAACTAAGTACCTCACTTACTGCTTAAGTACATGACTGACTAACTAAAGAGTTAAGTAATCTTCACATTTTTTTCATTCTTCACATTTTTTTTTCTTTGCACAGACGGGATTCTCTATGTCTCTCTCGCTGTCTCTTTCTCTCCCTCTTTCTCTCTCTTTCGCTCCCTCTTTCCCTCTCTGTGTCCGTCTGTGAAAAAATATTCTCACTAACTACCTATTAAATAGCTAACTAAGTACCTTACTTACTGCTTAACTACATGACTGACTTACTAACTTATCAATCTTTCTTCACATTTTTTTTTTCATTCTTCACACTTTTTTTCTTTGCACAGACGGGATTCGAACCCGCTGCTTTTGGATGGATGGGCGTCTGAAGGCGTGTGTTTTTCAGATGGATGTCCTACCCCAGTGTTAAGAGACACCTTTTCTGTTTAGAGAGAAATTCATTCCTTTTGAAGTTCACTTTTGTTTCTCCCCAACCAGCAGCTAGTTGAAAATATTCAGTTGTTTCCTTCACAAAGTCTTCTTGTATGCCTGTTATGAGTCTCCTGTCAACTTTGGAAAGTATGCTTAACTCTGCACTACAGAACATGACGCTATCCCCGTTCAATACTGAAGGGAAAGGAAACCACATTGTCATCGTCTTGAGGTTCAGTACTATAACCAAGTATTTCTTGTCAAATTACTAGCACAGCGTCCATGCTGTGTATCGCAGAAAGTGCCCCTTCTAGGTAATCTGGAATAACATTGTGAAACACAGAAGCAATGGGTCGGCAATGCAGCTTTTTCATCTCCATCTGCTTTCTTTTTGGAAACTCTGCCTAGTTTGTTCTATGGTGCTGATATTGAGAGTGAAAAAAAATGGTTGCACTGATACACATGTAGCTGACAATGATCATCATTTTGCCTGCCTCTGTTCCCAGTCTTTGTATGACAATCAAAACAATGAAAGGTATATCAACGTGAAACTCTGCAGTGCCAATACACAGTAAGTGATAGTGTGAGATGACTCTGAGAAAAAGTGTGTAACAGAAACAGATTTCCATATGACTCTTAGTGTAAAAATACTGAAGGCTATGAACAGGAAAATAATCAAGTGAACGTGATTCAAAATCGAAGCATTTACCCAACACAGGGCACAAAACTAATTGTTAGAATATCAAGCACATGTGGCACAGACAGTGGCCAGCCCACTACACAAGCTTATGTGCAGCAGCACACAGAATCTTGTCAACAAAACATTCACACACAATTAATGGCAACTATTGTGAAGAGATGCAAGAACGTGGTCAATCTCCTCCATGTTTGTGGCAAACTTCAACACATCACTGCTACCTGGAGCAAAAATGTTGTGAAAGGAAATCCTCACTAGGACCCATCGTGACTGTTGTGTTGTAAAGTTGTGAACTGGACTATTACAATGTGCGATTGACAGTCCGGGGACTAGTTTCAATAATTATATTTAATACCACGATGTGGGATCCATGTCACGAGGAACGTCTGTATAGGCCAAGTTTACAAGTTGTTTCCACGTAAGTTTCGTGTATGTACCTCCATCCTCACTTCATTTCTGCCCCACTCTCACCCACTGTCCCATTCCCCATCCCTTTCCTCCATAGTCAGTTTCTGTGAATGGGACTTACTAGCCTAAACCACACTGAACTATTCGCATTCTTTTTAGTTCTCTCTCTCTCTCTCTCTCTCTCTCTCTCTCTCTCTCTCTCTCTCTCTCTCTCTTTCTCTCTCTCTCTCTTTCTCTCTCTCTCTCTCCTCTTTCTCTCTCTGTCTGAACAAAACATATTCTCACTAACTATCTAATTAAATGGCTAACTAATTAACTAAGCCCCTTACTTACTGCTTAACTACATGACTGACTAACTAACTAATATTCACATTTTTTTTTCATTCTTCACATTTTTTTTTTTTTTCTTTGCACAGATGGGATTTGAAACCCGCAGCTTTTGGGTGATGGGCGTCTGAAGGCGTGCCTTTTTCAGATGGATGTATTACCCCAGTGCTAAGAGACACCTTTTCTGTTTAGAGAAATGTATTCCTTTTGAAGTTCACTTTTGTTTCTCCCCAACCAGCAGCTAGTTGAAATATTCAGTTGTTTCTTTCACAAGTCTTCTTGTATGCCTGTTATGAGTCTTCTGTCAACTTTGGAAAGTATGCTTAACTCTGCACTGCAGAACATGACGCTATAACCGTTCAATACTGAAGGGAAAGGAAACCACATTGTCATCTTCTTGAGGTTCAGTACTATCACCAAGTATTCCCTGTCAAATTACTAGCACAGCGTCCATGCTGTGTATCGCAGAAAGTGCCCCTTCGAGGTAATCCGGAATAACACTGTGAAACAGAAAAGAAACCATGGGTCAGCAAATGCAGCTTTTTCATCTCCATCTGCTTTCTTTTTGGCAACTCTGCCTAGTTTGTTGTATGGTGCTGATGTTGACAGTGAAAAAAAAAATGGTTGTACTGATACACATGTAGCTGACAATGATCATCATTTTGCTGCCTAATTTCCGCAGTCTTTGTATGACACTCAAAACAATGAAAGGTAAATCAACACGAAATTGTGCGGTGCCAATACACAGTTAGTGATAGTATGAGATGACTCTGAGAAAAAGTGTGTAACAGAAACAGATTTCCATATGACTCTTAGTGTAAAAATACTGAAGGCTATGAACAGGAAAATAATCCAAGCGAACGTGATTCAAAATCGAAGCATTTGCCCAACACAGGGCACAAAAGTAATTGTTAGAATATCGAGCACATGTGGCACAGACAGTGGCCAGCCCACTACACAAGCTTATGTGCAGCAGCACACACAATCTTGTCAACAAAACATTCACACACAATTAATGGCAACTGTTGTGAAGAGATGCAAGAACTTGGTCAATCTCCTCCATGTTTGTGGCAAACTTCAACACATCACAGCTATCTGGAGTAAAAGGGTTGTGTTCTGTCTCGCTCTTTCTTTTTCTCCCTCTTTCTCTCTCTTTCGCTCTCTCTCTTTTTTTCTCTCTGTGTCTGTCTGAAAAAATATTCTCACTAACTAACTAATTAAATAGCTAACTAATTAACTAAGTTCCTTACTTACTGCTTAACTACATTACTGACTTACTAACTAATTAACCTTTCATCATCACATTTTTTTCATTCTTCACACTTTTTTCTTTGCACAGACGGGATTCGAACCCGCTGCTTTTGGATGGATGGGCGTCTGAAGGCGTGGCTTTTTCAGATGGATGTCTTACCCCTGTGCTAAGAGACACCTGTTCTGTTTAGAGAAATTTGTTCCTTTTGAAGTTCACTTTGTTTTTCTCTCCCCAACCAGCAGCTAGTTGAAACATTCACTTGTTTCTTCACAGATCTTCTTGTATGCCCTTTATGAGTCTCCTGTCAACTTTGGAAAGTATGCTTAACTCTGCACTGCAGAACATGACGCTATCCCCGTTCAATACTGAAGGGAAAGGAAACTACATTGTCATTGTCTTGAGGTTCAGTACTATAACCAAGTATTCCCTGTCAAATTACTAGCACAGCGTCCATGCTGTGTATCGCAGAAAGTTTCCCTTCTAGTAATCTGGAAACACACTGTGAAACACAGAAGAAGAAGCCATGGGTCGGCAATGCAGCTTTTTCATCTCCATCTGCTTTCGTTTTGGAAACTCTGCCTAGTTTGTTGTATGGTGCTGATGTTGACAGTGAAAAAATGGTTGTACTGATACACATGTAGCTGACAATGATCATCATTTTGCTTGCCTCTGTTCCCCAGTCTTTGTATGACACTCAAAACAATGAAAGGTAAATCAACATGAAACTGTGCGTTGCCAATACACAGTTAGTGATAGTGTGAGATGACTCTGAGAAAAAGTGTGTAACAGAAACAGATTTCCATATGACTCTTAGTGTAAAAATACTGAAGGCTATGAACAGGAAAATAATCCAAGCGAACGTGATTCAAAATCAAAGCATTTACCAAAGACAGGGCACAAAACTAATTTAGAATATCGAGCACATGTGGCAGAGACAGTGGCCAGCCCACTACACAAGCTTATGTGCAGCAGCACACAGAATGTTGTCAACAAACATTCACACACAATTAATGGCAACTATTGTGAAGAAGAGATGCAAGAACGTGGTCAATCTCCTCCATGTTTGTGGCAAACTTCAACACATCACTGCTATCTGGATCAAAAATGTTCTGCTCTGTCTCTGTCTCTCTCTCTCTCTCCCTCTTTCTCCTTTCGCTCACTCTTTCTCTCTCTCTGCCTTACAAAAAGGCATTCTCACTAACTAACTAATAATTAATAGCTAATTAACTAAGTACCTTACTTATGGCTTAACTACATGACTGACTTACTAACTAATTAACCTTTTCTTCACATTTGTTTCATCTTCACATTTTTTTCTTTGCACAGACGGGATTCGAACCCGCAGCTTTTGGATGGATGGGGCGTCTGAAGACGTGCCTTTTTTTCAGATGGGTGTCTTACCCAAGTGCTAAGAGACACCTTTTCTGTTTAGAGAAATTTATTCCTTTTGAAGTTCACTTTTGTTTCTCCCCAACCAGCAGCTAGTTCAAATATTCAGTTGTTTCCTTCACAAGTCTTCTTGTATGCCTGTTATGAGTCTCCTGTCAACTTTGGAAAGTATGCTTAACTCCACACTACAGAACATGACGCTATCCCCGTTCAATACTGAAGGGAAAGGAAACCACATTGTCGTCGTCTTGAGGTTCAATACTATAACCAAGTATTCCCTGTAAATTACTAGCACAGCGTCCATGCTGTATCGCAGAAAGTGCCCCTTCTAGGTAATCCGGAATAACACTGAAAACACAGAAGAAACCATGGGTCGGCAATGCAGCTTTTTCATCTCCATCTGCTTTCTTTTTGGCAACTCTGCCTAGTTTGTTCTATGGTGCTGATGTTGACAGTGAAAAAAAATGGTTGTTCTGATACACATGTAGCTGACAATGATCATTATTTTGCCTGCCTCTGTTCCCCAGTCTTTGTATGACACTCAAAACAATGAAAGGTAAATCAACATGAAACTGTGCGTGGTGCCAATACACAGTTAGTGATAGTGTGCGATGACTCTGAGAAAAAAGTGTGTAACAGAAACAGATTTCCATATGACTCTTAGTGTAAAAATACTGAAGGCTATGAACAGGAAAAAATAATCCAAGCGAACGTGATTCAAAATCGAAGCATTTACCCAACACAGGGCACAAAACTAATTGTTAGAATATCGAGCACATGTGGCACAGACAGTGGCCAGCCCACTACACAAGCTTATGTGCAGCAGCACACAGAATCTTGTCAACAAAACATTCACACATAATTATGGGCAACTATTGTGAAGAGATGCAAGAACGTGGTCAATCTCCTCCATGTTTGTGGCAAACTTCAACACATCACTGCTACCTGGAGCAAAAATGTTGTGAAAGGAAATCCTCACTAGGACTCATCGTGACTGTTGTGTTGTAAAGTTGTGAAACTGGACTATTACAATGTGTGATTGA
>JADBJO010019734.1:0-12002 GCA_016801955.1 Conus betulinus | reverse complement strand
TGGTGCCAATACACAGTTAGTGATAGTGTGCAATGACTCTGAGGAAAAGTGTAGCAGAAAACAGATTTCCATATGACTCTTAGTGTAAAAATACTGAAGGCTATGAACAGGAAAATAATCCAAGTGAACGGGATTAAAAATCGAAGCATTTACCCAACACAGGGCACAAAACTAGTTGTTAGAATATCGAGCACATGTGGCAGAGACAGTGGCCAGCCCACTACACAAGCTCATGTGCAGCAGCACACAGAATCTTGTCAACAAAACATTCACACACAATTAATGGCAACTATTGTGAAGAGATGCAAGAACGTGATCAATCTCCTCCATGTTTGTGGCAAACTTCAAAACATCACTGCTACCTGGAGCAAATGTTGTGTGCTCTGCTCTGTCTCTCTCTCTGTCTCTCTCTCTCTTTCTCTCCTTCTTTCTCTCTCTCAAAAAAAATTCTCACTCACTAACTGATTAAATATAGCTAACTAATTAACTAAGTTTTTTACTTAATGCTCAACTACATGACTGACTTACTAACTAATTAACCTTTCTTCACATTTTTTTCATTCTTCACATTTATTTTCGTTGCACAGAAGGGATTCGAACCCGCTGCTTTTGGATGGATGGGCGTCTGAAGATGTGCCTTTTTCAGATGGATGTCTTACCCCAGTGCTAAGAGACACCTTTTCTGTGTAGAGAAATTTATTCCTTTTGATGTTCACTTTTGTTTCTCCCTAACCAGCAGCTTGTTCAAATATTCAGTTGTTTCCTTCACAAGTCTTCTTGTATGCCTGTTATCAGTCTCCTGTCAACTTGGGAAAGTATGCTTAACTCCGCACTACAGAACATGACGCTATCCCCGTTCAATACTGAAGGGAAAGGAAACCACATTGTCGTCGTCTTGAGGTTCAATACTATAACCAAGTATTCCCTGTCAAATTACTAGCACAGCGTCCATGCTGTGTATCGCACAAAGTGCCCCTTCTAGGTAATCCGGAATAACACTGTGAAACACAGAAGAAGCCATGGGTCGGCAATGCAGCTTTTTCATCTCCATCTGCTTTTTTTGGCAACTCTGCCTTGTTGTTCTATGGTGCTGATGTTGACAGTGAAAAAAAATGGTTGTACTGATACACATGTAGCTGACAATGATCATCATTTTGCCTGCCTCTGTTCCCCAGTCTTTGTATGACACTCAAAAACAATGAAAGGTAAATCAACATGAAACTGTGCGGTGCCAATACACAGTTAGTGATAGTGTGAGATGACTCTGAGAAAAAAGTGTGTAACAGAAACAGATTTCCATATGACTCTTAGTGTAAAAATACTGAAGGCTATGAACAGGAAAATAATCCAAGCGAACGTGATTCAAAATCGAAGAAGCATTTACCCAACACAGGGCACAAAACTAATTGTTAGAATATCAAGCACATGTGGCACAGACAGTGGCCAGCCCACTACACAAGCTTATGTGCAGCAGCACACAGAATCTTGTCAACAAAACATTCACACACACAATTAATGGCAACTATTGTGAAGAGATGCAAGAACGTGGTCAATCTCCTCCATGTTTGTGGCAAACTTCAACACATCACTGCTACCTGGAGCAAAAATGTTGTGAAAGGAAATCCTCACTAGGGACCATCGTGACTGTTGTGTTGTAAAGTTGTGAAGTGGACTATTACAATGTGTGATTGACAGTCCGGGGACTAGTTACAAATAATTATATTTAATACCACGATGTGGGATCCATGTCACGAGGAACGTCTGTATAGGCCAAGTTTACAAAGTTGTTTCCACGTAAGTTTCGTGTATGTTCCTCATCCTCCTCCATCGTGTATCTCCTCCTCACTTCATTTCTGCCCCACTCTCACCACTGTCCCCGTCCCCCCATCCCTTTCCTCCATAGTCAGTTTTTGTGAATGGGACTTACTAGCCTAAACCACACTGAACTATTTGGCATTCTTTTAGTTCTCTCTCTCTCTCTCTCTCTCTCTCTCTCTCTCTCTCTCTCTCTCTCTCTCTCTCTCTCTTCTTCTCTCTCTCTCTCTCTCTCTCTCTCTCTCTCTGAAACAAAACATTATTCTCACTAACTATCTAATTAAATGGCTAACTAATTAACTAAGCACCTTACTTACTGCTTAACTACATGACTGACTGACTAACTAACTAATATTCACATTTTTTTTCATTCTTCACATTTTTTTTCTTTGCACAGATGGGATTCGAACCCGCAGCTTTTGGGTGGATGGGCGTCTGAAGGCGTGCCTTTTTCAGATGGATGTATTACCCCAGTGCTAAGAGACACCTTTTCTGTTTAGAGAAATGTATTCCTTTTGAAGTCACTTTTGTTTCTCCCAACCAGCAGCTAGTTGAAATATTCAGTTGTTTTCTTCACAAGTCTTCTTGTATGCCTGTTATGAGTCTTCTGTCAACTTTGGAAAGTATGCTTAACTCTGCACTGCAGAACATGACGCTACCCCGTTCAATACTGAAGGGAAAGGAAACCACATTGTCATCTTCTTGAGGTTCAGTACTATCACCAAGTATTCCTGTCAAATTACTAGCACACAGCGTCCATGCTGTGTATCGCAGAAGTGCCCCTTCGAGGTAATCCGGAATAACACTGTGAAACAGAAAAGAAGCCATGGGTCGGCAATGCAGCTTTTTCATCTCCATCTGCTTTCTTTTTGGCAACTCTGCCTAGTTTGTTGTATGGTGCTGATGTTGACAGTGAAAAAAAAATGGTTGTACTGATACACATGTAGCTGACAATGATCATCATTTTGCCTGCCTAATTTCCGCAGTCTTTGTATGACACTCAAAACAATGAAAAGGTAAATCAACACGAAATTGTGCGGTGCCAATACACAGTTAGTGATAGTATGAGATGACTCTGAGAAAAAAGTGTGTAACAGAAACAGATTTCCATATGACTCTTAGTGTAAAAATACTGAAGGCTATGAACAGGAAAATAATCCAAGCGAACGTGATTCAAAATCGAAGCATTTTACCCAACACAGGGCACAAAACTAATTGTTAGAATATCGAGCACATGTGGCACAGACAGTGGCCAGCCCACTACACAAGCTTATGTGCAGCAGCACACAGAATCTTGTCAACAAAACATTCACACACAATTAATGGCAACTGTTGTGAAGAGATGCAAGAACGTGGTCAATCTCCTCCATGTTTGTGGCAAACTTCAACACATCACTGCTATCTGGAAAAAAGTTGTTGTGAAAGGTCTCTCGCTCCTCTTTCTCTCTCTCTTTCTCTCTCTTTCGCTCACTCTTTTTCTCTCTCTGTCTGTCTGAAAAAATATTCTCACTAACTAACTAATTAAATAGCTAACTAATTAACTAAGTTCCTTACTTACTGCTTAACTACATACTGACTTACTAACTAATTAACCTTTCATCATTTTTTTTCATTCTTCACACTTTTTCTTTGCACAGACGGGATTCGAACCCCCGCTGCTTTTGGATGGATGGGCGTCTGAAGGCGTTCTTTTCAGATGGATGTCTTACCCCTGTGCTAAGAGACACCTGTTCTGTTTAGAGAATTTTTGTTCCTTTTGAAGTTCACTTTTGTTTCTCCCCAACCAGCAGCTAGTTGAAACATTCACTTGTTTCCTTCACAGATCTTCTTGTATGCCCTTTGAGTCTCCTGTCAACTTTGGAAAGTATGCTTAACTCTGCACTGCTGCAGAACATGACGCTATCCCCGTTCAATACTGAAGGAAAGGAAACTACATTGTCATTGTCTTGAGGTTCAGTACTATAACAAGTATTCCCTGTCTAAAATTACTAGCACAGCGTCCATGCTGTGTATCGCAGAAATTTTTTTCCCTTCTAGGTAATCTGGAATAACACTGTGAAACACAGAAGAAGAAGCCATGGGTCGGCAATGCAGCTTTTTCATCTCCATCTGCTTTCTTTTTGGAAACTCTGCCTAGTTTTTTGTATGGTGCTGAGTGTTGACAGTGAAAAAAAATGGTTGTACTGATACACATGTAGCTGACAATGATCATCATTTTGCTTGCTCTGTTCCCAGTCTTTGTATGACACTCAAAACAATGAAAGGTAAATCAACATGAAACTGTGCACTGCCAATACACAGTTAGTGATAGTGTGAGATGACTCTCTGAAAAAGTGTGTAACAGAAAAACAGATTTCCATATGACTCTTAGTGTAAAAATACTGAAGGCTATGAACAGGAAAATAATCCAAGCGAACGTGATTCAAAATCGAAGCATTTACCAAACAGGGGCACCAAAACTAATTGTTAGAAATCGAGCACATGTGGCACAGACAGTGGCCAGCCCACTACACAAGCTTATGTGCAGCAGCACACAGAATGTTGTCAACAAAACATTCACACAATTAATGGCAACTATTGTGAAGAGATATGCAAGAACGTGGTCAATCTCCTCCTGTTTGTGGCAAAATTCAACACATCACTGCTACCTGGAGCAAAAATGTTGTGAAAGGAAATCCTCACTAGGACCCATCGTGACTGTTGTGTTGTAAAGTTGTGTGAACTGGACTATTACAATGTGTGATTGACAGTCCGGGGACTAGTTACAATAATTATATTTAATACCACGATGTGGGATCCATTCACCAAGGAACGTTTGTATAGGCCAGTTGTTACAAAGTTTTTTCACGTAAGTTTCGTGTAGTGCCAGCCCACTACTCACTCATTTCAGCCCCACACTCCCACTGTCCCGTTGTTCCCCATCCCTTTCCCCATAGTCAACTTTTGTGTGATGGGACTTAATATCAATCTCCACCATGTTTGTTGCATTCTTACTAGTCAAAACTCTCTCTCTCTCTCTCTCTCTCTCTCTCTCTCTCTCTCTCTCTGTCTCTTTCTCTGTCTCTCTCTCTCTTTCTCTCTCTCTCTCTCTCTCTCTCAAAAAAAATTCTCACTAACTAACTAATTAAATAGCTAACTAATTAACTAGTTTTTACTTACTGCTTAACTACATGACTGATACTACTAATTAACTAATCTTCACATTTTTTTTTTTCATTCTTCACATTTTTTTTCTTTGCACAGACGGGATTCGAACCCGCTGCTTTTGGATGGATGGGCGTCTGAAGACGTGCCTTTTTCAGATGGATGTCTTACCCCAGTGCTAAGAGACACCTTTTCTGTTTAGAGAAATTTATTCCTTTTGATGTTCACTTTTGTTTCTCCCTAACCAGCAGCTTGTTCAAATATTCAGTTGTTTCCTTCACAAGTCTTCTTGTATGCCTGTTATGAGTCTCCTGTCAACTTGGAAAGTATGCTTAACTCCGCACTACAGAACATGACGCTATCCCCGTTCAATACTGAAGGGAAAGGAAACCACATTGTCGTCGTCTTGAGGTTCAATACTATAACCAAGTATTCCCTGTCAAATTACTAGCACAGCGTCCATGCTGTGTATCGCACAAAAGTGCCCCTTCTATTTAATCCGGAATAACACTGTGAAACACAGAAGAGCCATGGGTCGGCAATGCAGCTTTTTTTTCATCTCCATCTACTTTCTTTTTGGCAACTCTGCCTTGTTTGTTCTATGGTGCTGATGTTGACAGTGAAAAACAATGGTTGTACTGATACACATTTAGTTGACAATGATCATCATTTTGACTACCCTCTGTTCCCCAGTCTTTGTATGACACTCAAAACAATGAAAGGTAAATCAACATGAAACTGTGTGGTGCCATATACACAGTTAGTGATAGTGTGAGATGACTCTGAGAAAAAGTGTGTAACAGAAACAGATTTCCATATGACTCTTAGTGTAAAAATACTGAAGGCTATGAACAGGAAAATAATCCAAGCGAACGTGATTCAAAATCGAAGCATTTACCCAACACAGGGCACAAAACTAATTGTTAGAATATCGAGCACATGTGGCACAGACAGTGGCCAGCCCACTACACAAGCTTATGTGCAGCAGCACACAGAATCTTGTCAACAAAACATTCACACACAATTAATGGCAACTATTGTGAACCAGATGCAAGAACGTGGTCAATCTCCTCCATGTTTATGGCAAACTTCAACACATCGCTGCTACCTGGAGCAAAAATGTTGTGAAAGGAAATCCTCACTAGGACCCATCGTGACTGTTGTGTTGTAAAGTTGTGAAAGTGGACAATTACAATGTGTGATTGACAGTCCGGGGACTAGTTTACAAATAATTATATTTAATACCACGATGTGGGATCCATGTCATGAGGAACGTTTGTATAGGCCAAGTTTACAAAGTTGTTTCCACGTAAGTTTCGTGTATGTTCCTCCATCCTCACTTCATTTCTGCCCCACTCTCACCACTGTCCCGTTCCCCCATCCCATTCCTCCATAGTGAATGGGACTTAATAGCCTAAACCACACTGAACTATTCGCATTCTTATTAGTTTCACTGTCACTGTCTGTCTGTCTGTCTGTCTGTCTGCCTCTCTCTCTGTGTCTCACTCTCTCTTTCTCTCTCTTTCTCTCCCTCTTTCTCTTTCTCTGCCTGTCTGTCAAATATTCTCACTAAATAGCTAATTAAATCGCTAACTATTTAACTAAGTACCTTACTTACTGCTTAAGTACATGACTGACTAACTAACGAGTTAGTAATCTTCACATTTTTTTCATTCTTCTTCATTTTTTTTCTTTGCACAGACGGGATTCTCTATGTCTCTCTCGCTCTCTCCTTCTCTCCCTCTTTCTCTCTCTTTCGCTCCCTCTTTCCCTCTCTGTGTCTGTCTGAAGAAAATATTCTCACTAACTACCTAATTAAATAGCTAACTATTTAACTAAGTACCTCACTTACTGCTTAAGTACATGACTGACTAACTAAAGAGTTAAGTAATCTTCACATTTTTTTCATTCTTCACATTTTTTTCTTTGCACAGACGGGATTCTCTATGTCTCTCTCTCGCTGTCTCTTTCTCTCCCTCTTTCTCTCTCTTTCGCTCCCTTTTTCCCTCTCTGTGTCCGTCTGAAAAAAATATTCTCACTAACTACCTAATTAAATAGCTAACTAAGTACCTTACTTACTGCTTAACTACATGACTGACTTACTAACTTATCAATCTTTCTTCACATTTTTTTCATTCTTCACACTTTTTTTTTCTTTGCACAGACGGGATTCGAACCCGCTGCTTTTGGATGGATGGCGTCTGAAGGCGTGTGTTTTTTCAGATGGATGTCCTACCCCAGTGTTAAGAGACACCTTTTCTGTTTAGAGAAATTCATTCCTTTTGAAGTTCACTTTTGTTTCTCCCCAACCAGCAGCTAGTTGAAATATTCAGTTGTTTCCTTCACAAGTCTTCTTGTATGCCTGTTATGAGTCTCCTGTCAACTTTGGAAAGTATGCTTAACTCTGCACTACAGAACATGACGCTATCCCCGTTCAATACTGAAGGGAAAGGAAACCACATTGTCATCGTCTTGAGGTTCAGTACTATAACCAAGTATTTTCTTGTCAAATTACTAGCACAGCGTCCATGCTGTGTATCGCAGAAAGTGCCCCTTCTAGGTAATCTGGAATAACATTGTGAAACACAGAAGCAATGGGTGGCAATGCAGCTTTTTTTTTCATCTCCATCTGCTTTCTTTTTGGAAACTCTGCCTAGTTTGTTCTATGGTGCTGATATTGAGAGTGAAAAAAATGGTTGCACTGATACACATGTAGCTGACAATGATCATCATTTTGCCTGCCTCTGTTCCCCAGTCTTTGTATGACAATCAAAACAATGAAAGGTATATCAACGTGTGAAACTCTGCAGTGCCAATACACAGTAAGTGATAGTGTGAGATGACTCTGAGAAAAAGTGTGTAACAGAAACAGATTTCCATATGACTCTTAGTGTAAAAATACTGAAGGCTATGAACAGGAAAATAATCCAAGTGAACGTGATTCAAAATCGAAGCATTTACCCAACACAGGGCACAAAACTAATTGTTAGAATATCAAGCACATGTGGCACAGACAGTGGCCAGCCCACTACACAAGCTTATGTGCAGCAGCACACAGAATCTTGTCAACAAAACATTCACACACAATTAATGGCAACTATTGTGAAGAGATGCAAGAACGTGGTCAATCTCCTCCATGTTTGTGTGGCAAACTTCAACACATCACTGCTACCTGGAGCAAAAATGTTGTGAAAGGAAATCCTCACTAGGACCCATCGTGACTGTTGTGTTGTAAAGTTGTGAACTGGACTATTACAATGTGCGATTGACAGTCCGGGGACTAGTTTCAAATAATTATATTTAATACCACGATGTGGGATCCATGTCACGAGGAACGTCTGTATAGGCCAAGTTTACAAAGTTGTTTCCACGTAAGTTTCGTGTATGTACCTCCATCCTCACTTCATTTCTGCCCCACTCTCACCACTGTCCCATTTCCCCCATCCCTTTCCTCCATAGTCAGTTTCTGTGAATGGGACTTACTAGCCTAAACCACACTGAACTATTCGCATTCTGTTTAGTTCTCTCTCTCTCTCTCTCTCTCTCTCTCTCTCTCTCTCTCTCTCTCTCTCTTTCTCTCTCTCTCTCTCTCTCTCTCCCTCTCTCTCTCTGTCTGAACAAAACATTATTCTCACTAACTATCTAATTAATGGCTAACTAATTAACTAAGCCCCTTACTTACTGCTTAACTACATGACTGACTAACTAACTAATATTCACATTTTTTTTTTCATTCTTCACATTTTTTTTCTTTGCACAGATGGGATTCGAACCCCGCAGCTTTTTGGTGGATGGGCGTCTGAAGCGTGCCTTTTTCAGATGGATGTATTACCCCAGTGCTAAGAGACACCTTTTTCTGTTTAGAGAAATGTATTCCTTTTGAAGTTCACTTTTGTTTCTCCCCAACCAGCAGCTAGTTGAAATATTCAGTTGTTTCTTTCACAAGTCTTCTTGTATGCCTGTTATGAGTCTTCTGTCAACTTTGGAAAGTATGCTTAACTCTGCACTGCAGAACATGACGCTATAACCGTTCAATACTGAAGGGAAAGGAAACCACATTGTCATCTTCTTGAGGTTCAGTACTATCACCAAGTATTCCCTGTCAAATTACTAGCACAGCGTCCATGCTGTGTATCGCAGAAAGTGCCCCTTCGAGGTAATCCGGAATAACACTGTGAAACAGAAAAGAAGCCATGGGTCAGCAATGCAGCTTTTTCATCTCCATCTGCTTTCTTTTTGGCAACTCTGCCTAGTTTGTTGTATGGTGCTGATGTTGACAGTGTGAAAAAAAAAATGGTTGTACTGATACACATGTAGCTGACAATGATCATCATTTGCCTGCCTAATTCCGCAGTCTTTGTATGACACTCAAAACAATGAAAGGGTAAATCAACACGAAATTGTGCGGTGCCAATACACAGTTAGTGATAGTATGAGATGACTCTGAGAAAAAGTGTGTAACAGAAACAGATTTCCATATGACTCTTAGTGTAAAAATACTGAAGGCTATGAACAGGACAGGAAAATAATCCAAGCGAACGTGATTCAAAATCGAAGCATTTGCCCAACACAGGGCACAAAAGTAATTGTTAGAATATCGAGCACATGTGGCACAGACAGTGGCCAGCCCACTACACAAGCTTATGTGTGCAGCAGCACACAGAATGTTGTCAACAAAACATTTCACACACATTAATGGCAACTGTTGTGAAGAGATGCAAGAACTTGTCAATCTCTCCTCCATGTTTGTGGCAAACTTCAACACATCACAGCTATCTGGAGTAAAAGGGTTGTGTTCTGTCTCGCTCTTTTTTTTCTCTTCTCCCTCTTTCTCTCTCTTTCGCTCTCTCTTTTTTCTCTCTCTGTCTGTCTGAAAAAATATTCTCACTAACTAACTAATTAAATAGCTAACTAATTAACTAAGTTCCTTACTTACTGCTTAACTACATTACTGACTTACTAACTAATTAACCTTTCATCACATTTTTTTTTTCATTCTTCACACTTTTTTCTTTGCACAGACGGGATTCGAACCCGCTGCTTTTGGATGGATGGGCGTCTGAAGGCGTGGCTTTTTCAGATGGATGTCTTACCCCTGTGCTAAGAGACACCTGTTCTGTTTAGAGAAATTTGTTCCTTTTGAAGTTCACTTTTGTTTCTCCCCAACCAGCAGCTAGTTGAAACATTCACTTGTTTCCTTCACAGATCTTCTTGTATACCCTTTATGAGTCTCCTGTCAACTTTGGAAAGTATGCTTTAACTCTCTGCACTGCAGAACATGACGCTATCCCCGTTCAATACTGAAGGGAAAGGAAACTACATTGTCATTGTCTTGAGGTTCAGTACTATAACCAAGTATTCCCTGTCAAATTACTAGCACAGCGTCCATGCTGTGTATCGCAGAAAGTTTCCCTTCTAGGTAATCTGGAATAACTGTGAAACACAGAAGAAGCCATGGGTCGGCAATGCAGCTTTTTCATCTCCATCTGCTTTCGTTTTTGGAAACTCTGCCTAGTTTGTTGTATGGTGCTGATGTTGACAGTGAAAAAAATGGTTGTACTGATACACATGTAGCTGACAATGATCATCATTTTGCTTGCCTCTGTTCCCCAGTCTTTGTATGACACTCAAAACAATGAAAGGTAAATCAACATGAAACTGTGCGTTGCCAATACACAGTTAGTGATAGTGTGAGATGACTCTGAGAAAAAGTGTGTAACAGAAACAGATTTCCATATGACTCTTAGTGTAAAAATACTGAAGGCTATGAACAGGAAAATAATCCAAGCGAACGTGATTCAAAATCAAAGCATTTACCAAAGACAGGGCACAAAACTAATTGTTAGAATATCGAGCACATGTGGCAGAGACAGTGGCCAGCCCACTACACAAGCTTATGTGCAGCAGCACACAGAATCTTGTCAACAAAACATTCACACACAATTAATGGCAACTATTGTGAAGAGATGCAAGAACGTGGTCAATCTCCTCCATGTTTGTGGCAAACTTCAACACATCACTGCTATCTGGATCAAAAATGTGTGTGCTCTGCTCTGTCTCTTTCTCTGTCTCTCCCTCTTTCTCTCTCTTTCGCTCACTCTTCTCTCTCTCTCTCTGCCTTACAAAAAGGCATTCTCACTAACTAAGTAATTAAATAGCTAACTAATTAACTTACTTACTTATGGCTTAACTACATGACTGACTTACTAACTAATTAACCTTTCTTCACATTTGTTTCAATCTTCACATTTTTTTTCTTTGCACAGACGGGATTCGACCCGCAGCTTTTGGATGGATGGGCGTCTGAAGACGTGCCTTTTTTCAGATGGGTGTCTTACCCAAGTGCTAAGAGACACCTTTTCTGTTTAGAGAAATTTATTCCTTTTGAAGTTCACTTTTGATTCTCCCCAACCAGCAGCTTGTTCAAATATTCATTTGTTTCCTTCACAAGTCTCCTTGTATGCCTGTTATGAGTCTCCTTCTAGGTAATCCGGAAAAACACTGTGAAACACAGAAGAAGCCATGGGTCGGCAATGCAGCTTTTTCATCTCCATCTGCTTTCTTTTTGGCAACTCTGACTAGTTTGCTCTATGGTGCTGATGTTGACAGTGAAAAAAAATGGTTGTACTGATACACATTTAGCTAACAATGATAATCATTTTTGCCTGCCTCTGTTCCTCAGTGTTTATATGACACTCAAAACAATGAAAGGCAAATCAACATGAAACTGTGCGGTGCCATATACACAGTTAGTGATAGTGTGCAATGACTCTGAGAAAAAGTGTGTAACAGAAACAGATTTCCATATGACTCTTAGTGTAAAAATACTGAAGGCTATGAACAGGAAAATAATCCGAGCGAACGTGATTCAAAATCGAAGCATTTGCCCAACACAGGGCACAAAACTAATTGTTAGAATATCGAGCACATATGGCACAGACAGTGGCCAGCCCACTACACAAGCTTATGTGCAGCAGCACACAGAATCTTGTCAACAAACATTCACACATAATTAATGGCAAGTATTACGTCCCTCTTTCTCA
>JADBJO010019733.1:20000-32665 GCA_016801955.1 Conus betulinus | reverse complement strand
CTTGCTGAATGTTGAACGAGGTAGCACAGTTTCTTCTGGCGTCTTCCGCGGGACAGTAAAAGATGCGTCTCATGGCGATAGGCCAGACAGTAGTGCGGCTTTGATGCGACAACGCAACATTGAGCTTGCAGCGAGTATGAGCCCGCGCAAAGCAAGAGAAAAATGAGAAGAGGTTAGTACTGAGGAGGAACAGAGATGCTGAAAAGAAAGCGACAAGGCAGTGTGTAGAAGATGTAGAGCGATTGAAGAGAGAAAAAAGTGCAACATGAAAAAGGCAAACAAAAAAAAAAAAAAAAAAGATCGTAATAGCAAAATACAGCAACAGAAGAAGAAGGGAAAGACAAGAAAGAAGAACGGCCTGAGGAAGGAACCGTTGAGATGAAGAGAAAGAGGCAGAAAAACGACGTGGCGTAGGAAAGAAGCGGGAAAGAAGAAGAAAGAAGACGACAACCGAGTGTAGAAAAGAGTGAGTAAGAGATCGATGATGCGTGTTGAATGCTGCTAAAGATAGCAAAATAAATACGACAATGGTTATGGGTGGTTTGTGAAAGTAAACGGTAAAAGTACCAGGCACAGCGAAGAAGAAGAAGAAGGCGAAGAAGAAGGAGAAGAAGGAGAAAAAAAGGAGAGGAGAAGAAGAACAAGAAGAAGAACAACAACACCAACAACAACAACAACACAACAACACAACAAGGGGGGGGGAACTATGTCAGAAAAAAGTGACTGACTACAATTGTTGCTGTTTGTAGTTGAACCTAGCGATGGACAGGTTGAGATAGTATGTACTCTGAGTGTAGAACCACAGTCGCAGGCCACCGTCTCTGTGCAGTTAGCCAACTGAGCAACGCTCTGCAAACACACACACACACCACACATGAAAAAGACACACAATTTCATCTCTCCTCTCTCTCTCTCTCTCATCTCTCTCTCTCTCTCTCTCCACACTCACCAACTATACACACAAAGAAACAGACACCACACACACACACACTCGTACATCCAACACATGCGCACACACGCGCGCGTGACACATACACACAAACATACACACACATGTGCACACACACACACACACCAGCAGGCTTGTGTATATCAACATCCGTGTTAAGAGACTTGCACATTCATACGGTGAATGCTGTCATTCTTGCATAGCACTACACACACACCACACACACACACACACACACAACACACCACACACTCACTAATGTACACAAATATAAAACCCCACAAAAAAACACACACAAATTGGGGGGTGGGGGGGGGGGGGGTGACATGATTTTTAATGCGTTTGCAAGATTGTTTTCTTTACAGAAAAAAAATCAACTTTTATGGACACTAGTTTTACATTATACATTTCATTCACGCAAAATTAAATTCTTCTTACATTTTGTTGTTGTTGTTGATACTTTGAAAATTGCCCCCTCCCCAGAAACATACTTGTGAAACACTGATTTTTCTGTTTATGACGTCTACTCATTAACCAAAAAAACTCCAAAATGATTTATATGCAAAGATTTTACGCTAAAAAAAAGGAGGAAACGGTGACAAAAACTTTTTGTAGGGATATCTACATATTTTTCAGCCAATTAGTTACGCATGTACATGTCCACTGCTACTTACCAACATACACATGCACGCTTATTATGTCAACTACACTTTCTTTCACACACACACACACACACACACACACGCACGCACAGACACTCGTGCATACACGCATGTGCGTTAACAACACGCACACACACACACACACACACACACACATACACACACACACACACACACACTTACTTACAGGCAATATTCATCCAGATACCATGCTTGGTGTACCTTAGTATGCTGATAAACGCAAGTGTTCTGTTCATCAGCAGACCCACAATCTGCAAATGATACCCACACCATTTTCATAACAAAGAAACATGCACGGCTCTCTCTCTCTGTCTGTCTGTCTGTCTGTCTATCCCCTTCCCCCTCCTTTTCTTATCAATATAAAAGGTATGCTAAATACTCTCACGTAGTGCTCAAGGTTTTATAAATAAACCATCATCATCCATTCTTTCTTTAACTGCTTTCATGCCGTTTTTTTGGTGTGCACAGTGTGTGGCCACTCCATTCATGGAGTGTGACCCATGCAACTTCCTGTCTCGAGTTCTCAAGTCAAAAGATTGAGATTAACGTCCTGTTTGCCGGATGCCCTTAAGGACAAGGTTTACGCACAGACCGAAGCCTGTATTGTTCAGGGCAGTTGCCGTTGGCAGTAGGATGTCTGATACTGGATGGAAGCTGTCGTCAGTCGCTCTCTCATCTCTGGTTTCCGCGTGGACTCTGGTCCACTTTGTGGTGTTGGTCAGTCTTGGTCATGGGTGCCCCCCCCTCCCCTCCCCCCCCCCTCCACCCCCATGCCCTGCCCGCAACAGCATGGTATCCCAGGCCACGGTAATCGTAGTCAGGCAGCGCTCCATCGCCGACAGCCCCACATCTCTAGGAGCCGTCCCCCGGAAACACAGGCTAGATACGCCATAACCCGTACGGCCGGAAGGTTTGCTGCGCCACCTGACACTGACCTCTCACATCAGTGTCCCTCAAGGCAGCTCAGCCGCCTGTCCCTTGGTGTTCGCTGCCACGTCACTTTGCAGTTTGCAGTTCTAGACTGCTTCTGAAAGACTGACGTTTCAGCAGATCCGGTCAGATGGACGGTCAGTCTCGCCAGCAGTGTGCATGTGCTGTCCAGATTCACCTCTCTGACGCAGGGTTTTGCCATGGTTTGCAGTGGTCGTTGGTGCTGGTCTGCCTGTCTGACCTGACACTGGAATGACGTTGGAGGGTCTGCTGTCGCTCTGGAAGAAACTGGGTGGCTTCCTGCCATGCTGGATGTAAAGCTCTGTTAATGGGTCCATCTTGGAAGGTCTCCTGCTGTTCCTCCAGTTCTGTTCAATTCAGTTCAGTTTGGTTCAATTCAGTGCTTTTATTTCACGTCTGTTCATCGCCAGATGATAATAGACATTAAAGTTAATTATAATTGGAACAAAAAAAACCTACACTCGCTGCTTGTCACCCATTTATGTAATTTCAATTCCCATCTCATACGTGTATACTTACATAACTGAAATACCCTAGAGGAACAAGAACTTGTTGATCCTTACAAACATTTTGCAACCTGTGACTGGGAAATAGCTATGGCAATCTCAACAAAGTATGAACCATATAGGACATTATCAAAATTATTCATCACAATACCTTTTTTACTGATAAAGCATGGTCAACACTGGGCATTCAAACAAAAGAGGATGCACAGAAATGTTTTCAGTGCAGACACAAGTAATACCATGAGAATATTTAGAGTTCTAAGTATTCAGCCTGAATTTATGAATTATAATCCAACCATGTGCTTTGAGCACGATGGTAAGGCAGACATGTTCTGACTAAAATTTTTCTTGCGTAAGTATTTTTCCATAATCTGAACTAATTCACAAAAGGACAAATCTAAGGGATTTTTTTATGGATTTTCAGCGTGACTATTCGCTCCTTCTTTTGCCAGGCTGTCTGCTACTTCATTCCACATTATACCACAGTGAGAGGGAAACCCAACAAAAATCAATTCCTATGCCTTGAGATATCAAACAATGTAGGAAACGTTGCTGTTCTTCCAGTGATGGTGCGATACACCTACCTTTTCCCCATCTGTGGAATGTTAATTACTCATCTGTTCTATCTTTGTAAGTAATAGTTTTTACTCCTTGAAACTTTCTATTAAACATGAGACTCCGTTTGATATTTATGCACATAGGAGGCCATTAAATCTCGTCCGCTTGTGGACACACTATTTTCAATCAGTATCTCACCTGTATGTTCAGATAAACTGTATGTTTTTCTGCCACTTGTTGCAAGACGTAGGCTATACTTGCCTGTTCAAACTTGTTTTGTTAATGTCATTAATCAAGAACAACAGATGTAAGCTGCTTACACAACTCCTGCACCGTGTGTTTTATGGTCTTATCAGGGTAGCCCAACGCAAACGTTATCTTTGGTCTAATGCGATGATTCATTCACCCTGCGCCGACCAAAATGTCTTCTTTTCAGATTCTTTTCATTAAGGCAGTCGGTACAGTAAGAAATAACAAACAAAAAAGAAAGAGAAA
Source organism: Conus betulinus (assembly GCA_016801955.1). NCBI lineage: Eukaryota > Metazoa > Mollusca > Gastropoda > Neogastropoda > Conidae > Conus > Conus betulinus. The sequence continues at coordinate 28,523 of JADBJO010019733.1, read as the reverse complement.
GCGGTAGGCAAAGGGAGGGGGGGGGGGGGGGGGGGGCACTGAAAGTTTGAGTGAAAGTACAAAAATTAAGCAGAAAACAATAGAGTCATAAGTTACGTAACTGGAAAGATCAAATGAATAGTCTGTTGCCAAATTAAATGCTGATGAAAGGCCGTCCGACGTAAAATTTTATCATGGGCGCGCGCGCGCGCGCGCGCACACACACACACACACACACACACACACCGGTAACCAAATCAGGGCAATTACACATACTCACTACATTACAAACGCGAACAAGAAATATCATAAAAAAAAGAAATGTAGCAGTTTATCTCCACAATGAAATGAAATAAGCAAATGGTAATGTCAATGTGCAGTTTGAAAATCCTAGTGTATGTCTGGCATTTGCGGAGTTATGACCCTCCTGACTGAAACCTCTCTCTCTCTCTCTCTCTCTCTCTCTCTCTCTCTCTCTCTCTCCTTCTCTCTCCCTCCCTCCTCTCTCTTTCTCTCTCTCTCTCCCTCTCTTTCTATTGAATCTGTCTTAACCTCCAACTAATAAGAATATATGGGTGAAGAAGAGAAGACTCACCATAGCAGACAGCATGTTGAATGGTGGCTTCATCTGGGGGAAACAGAGAAAACCGCCATGAGCAACTGGTCACACAGGGGCGGATCACATCGTTCAAGACAGAAGGTTGAAGTGGAGGAGAGGTGTGTGTGTGTGTGTGTGGGGGGGGGGGGGGGGGGGGGGGGGGGGAGGGGGGGGTAGGAGGGTGTTCCAGTTTCTCTTTAAAGAAATTTGGAAAGGTAGTTAACAAAATGACTCCGCTCATTAACACGAACAAACAAAACACGAGACAAAACACGACGCGTTTCGACCTCTTAGGTCTTCTTCAGACAAGACGAACAACACTCAGGAGAACCAAAAATGAAGAAGGAGCAATCAATCACTTATCTTCTCCTATTCGACGCGAGATGGGCGTTTCATAAAATGAGTTGTAATTTCCGCCTGCAGTCGTCTCACCTTGCTACCTTCTTTTAGTACTCCCAGTTCTTATAGAACAGCGAGCACTTTACAATGGGAACGAAGAAATGCTGTCTGTGTGTCTGTCTGTCTGTCCGTGGTCTAAATGTATTCCACCCGCTTCAGATTAAACTGCTGGACCGATCTTTCTGAAAATTTGTAGATATGTTCATTATGGGTCATGGATGATGCTCAATATTTCATTTTACCAGAATAGCCGTCACTAACGGCTATAAATGATAATTTTGTGATGTACAGTTTAAGCAATAACGGAATATAACCACCCCATGCGAGCGCCTCGGTAGTGTAGTAGATAGTGTTCCCGCCTGTCGCGCGGGAGACCCGAGTTCAATTCCCCGCCGGGGGAGAGCTGTTTTTCTAATTTTATTTTCTCTTACATACAAAATTTCTACCACCAAAAAAAGGGGAGGAAGTGCTATAGTGACTTATATATATATATATATATATATATATATATATATATATATATATATATATATATATATATGTACGACTACGTACAGGGAGTACATTTATATGCTTTGCATCTTGTTAGAGATTTACAGTGTACAGACAGTCGTTGAACTGAGGGAGGTGAGGGGGGCTGACGAGGGCAGTGTGTGTGTGGAAAGCAGGGGAAATGGAAAGTGCGGACAGCAGCAACAACACCAGCTGACAACATCAGTTAGTTTACACCACAGTAACGACACTTTTGCCAAAAACTTGTTGAGGAGAGGTGAGAGGTGAAAGAGATGGAGGTTAAGGGGAAGATAGATGGGTGGGTGGGAGAGGAGATGTCGGGGTGGGGGTGATGAGGGTTCTGGTGGGTTTTTTGTGTGTGTGGTTGGTTGTGTCGTTTGGTTTTGTTTTTTTTTTAATAAACAAACGTAACAGTCAAAAGAACAATTGATAATGCGATAAATTACTGAAATAAAAGTATCAAAGTAGGACATCTAATGGCATTAGATCACTTTAACGCCTTGTACTATACAGGACATCTAACGGCATTAGATCACTCTAAGGCCTTGTACTGTATAGGTCATCTAATGGCATAAGATCACTTTAAGGCCTTGTACTATATAGGACATCTAATGGCATTAGATCACTTTAAGGCCTTGTACTATATAGGACATCTAATGGCATTAGATCACTTTAAGGCCTTGTACTACATAGGACATCTAATGGCATTAGATCACTTTAAGGCCTTGTACTATACAGGACATCTAATGGCATTAGATCACTCTAAGGCCTTGTACTACATAGAACATCTAATGGCATTAGATCACTCTAAGGCCTTGTACTATACAGGACATCTAATGGCATTAGATCACTCTAAGGCCTTGTACTATATAGGACATCTAATGGCATTAGATCACTCTAAGGCCTTGTACTATACAGGACATCTAATTGCATTAGATCACTCTAAGGCCTTGTACTATACAGGACATCTAATTGCATTAGATCACTCTAAGGCCTTGTACTATACAGGACATCTAATGGCATTAGACCACTTTAAGGCCTTGTACTATATGTCTAAAACAGTCACTGTGCATGCTTTAGTTATCTTTGGTTCGGGCACTGGCTATCAGACGCGGAGGTTGATTTTAACCAACCATTGCCACAGTAGTATTAGTCATGGTGGATGGTTGCCTGACAGTTTTTTCTGTGAACTGTTTACTCTTCAAAGAGCACACACATAGAATGTGATTTTTAATGGAATGTTGAGAAATTTCCATACCAGCGCTCCCATAGAAAGCAGCCACTTACCTTTCGTACACCAGTAGTCGAAATCGTCCTCCAGGTTCTCCAGCTTGGTCCTCACGTCCGGTTCGTCCAGAATTTCGCATACACAATACCTCGCTTCCAGACAGGTGAAACGCTGAGCATCCAGTCTGAAACATTCCATGCAGTGCCGCTGTGTTGCCAGTAAACAAGTGGCACCGGGTGCATTCAGTGCTATATCTGCTGCAGCTGTCTCTTTAATCTCTTTATCTCTTTCGGTCCGGTCCGGATCGGGTCAGGTCGGGTCGGATCGGGTTGGTCGGTCGGTCAGTCTCCTTCTCTCTCTGTCAAATATGCACATGCGCACGTATGCATTCACACACGCTGGCATGTGTGCATACGCACACGCATACACGTATGCACGCACACGCGCACACACACACAGACGCGCTCGCGCGGGGGCGGACCGGATTCAGATCAACGACGTTGAAAAGGGAGGACTGAACTGGTTATAGCCCCCCCCCCCCCCCCCCCCCCCCCCCACTGTCCTGTTGCTCATGGCCGATGTGAACAGAAATCTTTGGATGTCCTTGACTGCCATGACGTGTATCGAAAACCACACCCTAGCTATCAGACATATCTGGCTATGACAATGTTACTGTGACCTTGGATATTTCTCACCTTGAACTGAAACGCTTTCACACAGAGCGTTCACAACACGCGCTCTCTGACCTTCACGAAGAAAAGGGAACACATTTCCTGAGAGCGAGAATTCCAGTCACTTTCTGCACCAATCAGGAGTATGCTACTATTCAGGTATATGGAGAAAACAATAGCTGTATATAACTGGGAAAATTTTTTCTTCACCTCCGTCACAAACAACATTCATTTTTTAATAAATGTTAGCGAACCGCCAAAAGAAATGTGGACAAACGAGTCACAAGACTTGTTTTGTCTTGTGACTCGTTTGTCCACGTTTCTCTTGGCGGTTCGCTAACATTTATTTAAGATTTGTTTAGATTTCCGCCTGCAGTCGTCTCACTTTGCAACTAAACATTCATTTTGTTTGTACGCAGTATATGGTGGATGTCAAACGGGCCGAAGCTGAGCCAGAGACTATGCTGTTTAAACTTACCTTTCTCCATTCCCATCTCATTTTTTAAAAGATGCCCTTTACATTAGGATCGGGCCTCACGATTTTCCTGCATTCTGTAAACTTTCTCGCATGTGGCACTGGAATCGAAGAATTACCTCTGTTCCCTAACAAAGTGTACGCCATAATGCTTAAATCTTGTTTTAAAACAAAAAACGGAAGAACTCAAAAATATTTTGAGGGATGTAGGAAAGAAGAAAGTACAGGGTGGATAAGGAAATGATAGAAAGAAGGAAAAGTAGAGGATAGCGGACAGTACTGAAGGAGGAAAAGAAAAGAAGAAGGGGGTGTGGGGTGAAAAAATGAAGGAAATATGGGGAAAGAGAAGGGGAAAAAAAAACCACGACGTATGCAAGAAAAGACGAGAATGAAGAGAGAAAGATCGAAACAGAAGGAAATGGGAAAGAAAAAGGTAATAAAGACAAGACAGAAAAAAATGAATCGAAGGAAAGTATGAAAAGAAGGACAAAAGAAGGAAATAAAGAGAAGTAAATGATGGAAGGAATGAAGGAAACGAAGGTGGGAATAACGGAAGGAAAGATTAAAAAGAAAGAAAAGAGAGGGCATGTAGAATAGGAGGGGGTGGGAGAGGAAGAAGAAGATCAGAGGGGAAAACGGAAGAAAGTAACAGAAAGAAAGGATGAATGGAAGGACAGAAGGGAAAATAAATTTAAAATATAGCAAGCAATGAACGAAGGAAGGAAGGAACAAAGGACGGAAGGAAAAGGAAAGTAAGTAAAGGACAGATGAAAGGGAAAGAGGGAAAGAGGGACAGAAAGACGGGGAAAAAAGAAAAGAAAGGAAAGAATGGAAATAGCAAAAGGAAAGAAGGACCAGATGGAAAAAAGAAGAAAGAGAAGGATAGGATTGTGAGAATGAAGGAAAGGATGGACGGATGAGAAAGGGAAGAATGCTAAATGACAGAAGAAAAGAAGAATGAAAAGAACGAACGATGGAAAGGAAGAAAGGGAAAAAAAAAAACTATCTGAGAGAAGGAACTGAGGACTGAAACAAAAGAGGATGGAAAGGGTATTGTTGTTAACAATCAAGCAGAATATAGTTAAGGATTGAAGGACAACATCCGCCTTGGCACTGGGCTGTGTCAGGCCAATTGACATTGGCCAGAACACCAAGGCTACATCAAAATGTTTTATGCTCTGCATAGTTATGCGGGGATTGTCTTCAGTTGTGACAAGCTCCTAGCATAACATTATCAGTCTCCAAAATCCCCCGAAGTCGAAGTGTGGCTGCCCATGTGGCGGGGTAATCAAAAACGGTCACACACGTAATGTTCTCATCCCCAGCTGATGCATTTGTACCATAATGCTTAAATACTTCGGCTGTTCGGATGATCCATGGAGTCTTTTAGCCAGGGTACAACAACAACACAACAACAACAACAAGGACAACATGCAGAATGGAACAAAAAGAGTCAACACAACATGGAAAATTCAAAGAAGGGCAGAAGAAATGGTGGACAGAACTAATAGAAGAAGGGAAGGAAAAAAAGAAAGAAAGAAAAACGAAAGGAAAATCCATTTCACACACACACAAAAAAAAAATCTCCAAAATCAAATCCAGGCCCACTCACTGGCACATGGCAACCAGGTCTTTGTTGCGGAAGGCTTCGCTGACGGCGTCCAGAGAATCGCTGTAGCACTGGAGGACCCCAGAACATCGGGCTTCGTCCGCACTGACGAACCCGACTGGAAAGAATACATGCTGCTTACAGCCTTGTTATCAAGTCGCCAAATCACACCAACCTGGGCGCCATGTTACACAGGCATTCTTGATACAAAGACAGCTGAATACATATCAAAACGGAGGGAGAGAAAAGGAAACAAGAATAAAAAAAATTTTAAAAACACTGTCAAGGGCGATAAACACAACAATCCAGCACGATCACAATGACTGAGAGAAAAGAGGAAATGGTCGGCACAGAATGTCAGAGGGCGGAGATCCAGTGACTGCTGCAAGAGCCCCCCTGCACCATATATGAACATGGCGCGATTGGATCTCTCTAATCACCCACACTCGACAACTAAACCATTCAACACCTCCGTCATTTTTTTCCCTACCTACACGCACTCACTCTGGTCGCACAAAGAAAACAGATTTATTGCAAACTACTGTGAGATCCTGCTGGTGCAGTTTGAGCAATAGCTGCTGCGATATCAGTCGTAATACATCGCCCCAGCCTGAACAGAGATCAAGGCATTGAACTTCCCCCCATCTACAATCAGATCCTGACAACCGTTCACCCCACACAACTGTCGTCCCACCAGGCCTCGCTGCCACAACAGCAACAGTGAGCTGAAGAAGACAGGGCGACCCTGTCGAAATATTCTCCAATAAGTTTTTGATTCTGAGTCTATAACTACGTTTCTAATATTTTCCATTGGTTTACTGTTTAGTGTTTCCTGATGAAGGATCTAAGACCCGAAAGCTTGAGTGTTTATTATTTTTTTAAAGGACTTCAAAGTACTCATTTTTCAATATTTCCCATTCATCGGACCGTTTTCCACTTTGGTATTTTTACAAGCCCGTCATTCTTCCGTTCCCTGGCTCTCCTTTCTCACCTGTTCTCTTCCATCGCTGGTCCTTCGCCCATTCATTGGCTTTCTTCTATTCACAGACTCTTCTTTCTTTCGCTTCTTTCTTCCACTCACAGGACTTCGTCCGTTCACTCGCTCTTCCCTCAGTCGCTGATCTGTGGACTGTTCGTATCCTTTCTTACGTTCACTGGCCCTTCGTCCGTTCACTCGCTCTTCCCTCAGTCGCTGATCTGTGGACTGTTCGTATCCTTTCTTACGTTCACTGGCCCTTCGTCCGTTCACTCGCTCTTCCCTCAGTCGCTGATCTGTGGACTGTTCGTATCCTTTCTTACGTTCACTGGCCCTTCGTCCGTTCACTCGCTCTTCCCTCAGTCGCTGATCTGTGGACAGTTTGTTTCCTTTCTTACGTTCACTGGCCCTCTTCCTTTCACTGGCTCTCCTTTCTCGCGCTTGCTTCCTTGCAGTCGCTGCTTCTCAATCCCATGTTACTGGTTCTCTCCCATCGGCCTTTCTTCCATCCGCTGACCCTTCTCCTGCTCACAAACCCTTCCTTTCCTCCCTTCACTAGCTTTTTTTCCCCTTCGTTGGTTCTTCTTCCATTCAATGGCTTCCTGTCATTGGTTGGCCCTTCTGTCAATCACCGCATCTTCTTTCTTTTACCTGCATTTCTCGTTCACTGGTCTTTCTTCCATTCACCGATCATCGTTCCATTCACAGACTTCTCTTTCTTTCACGTCCTCTCTTCCATTTACGGTTTTTTGTTTTGTTTGTTTTTTTTTCATTCACTGGTGCTCCTTCCATTCATCGACCCTTTTCTACATTCACAAACTGCTTTTTTCTTTCATTTGATTTCTTCCACTTACTGGCTTTTTCCTCCTCCCTGGTCATTCTCCCATTCACTGGCTATCTTCCATAAATTTGTTGGTCAGAGCAAGCTACTTAGGGTTGAGAGGCAGGGGAGTTTACAGCTAGCCCGCAGCTGCAGAGGCCAAGCCGTGAATACAGGTCAGGGAAAGGGGCGTTTTCTGCAGGCCGCTCCCCACCAGCCAGCTAACCGTGCTGTACCCGGCGAACTGAATGTCATCTGTGTAAAGCCAGTCTGGCAACAATGCGTTTGGCATTGCTGAGCGGCCATTACAAGTGGGGCTGTGAGTTTGATAATTAGTGGTTGTCATGAAAAATGTAATATATCTGTGCTCTTGAGATGACTGAATAGGTGAATTCCCGACAGTTCTTTTAATACCAAACTCGACAAGGTTTATTTTCCTGTAGATAATGTAGATACAGCATGAAAGCTTGTACACAAGTGGTCAGGCGAAATTCAAGCAATGACAACACACACACACACAATTGTGCAAAAATGACGTCATCACTTTCTGGGAATTTAATTTTCCCTGGTTAACTAGTACACAAGTTTGATACGTGCCTCTGCTTGGACTACAACAACAAAAATGTTGGATCAGAAATGTGTAAGCCTCGTTTGCTCGGCCCTTTTAATAAGTGTCTCGTACAGGACGGAAACATAAAGCTGTGGGCTCTTCCTTTCATTGTTCACTGGTGTGCTTCCACTTCTATCTCTCTGGCCACCCCCACCCCCACCCCCACCCCTCTCGCTTTTCTCCTTTCACTGGCTTTATTCGATTTCCCTGGCTTTTCTTCACTTACCGGCCTTCTTTCGCTCACTTGCTTTCTCTCCTCTCTCTCTCTCTCTCTCTCTCTCTCTCTCTCTCTCTCTCTCTCTCTCTCTCTCAATTTGCTTACCTTGCTCTAGAGAAATCATGAAGAATTTCTGTTCTTCTGTGAATCTTTCGTCTGGAACAAAGAAAGCAGACAGGATGAAAAGCCGAGTCAGAAAGAAAACAAACCGCTGTCGAGTTTGGTGAAACAATATATGCAATGTACATCATAATTTCCTCACAGAATTTCCCAGTACTAGCACTGAATGTTACGGTATTCAAAAATACAACATTAAGGCGGTAGTCTTAAGATCATTTAATAGACACTGTCGTCACTTCGCCTAGTGCGGTGACAGGAATACCCAAATGTGAAAGGGTACCCCCTTTTTAAATCCACCTGCCCCCACT
>JADBJO010019733.1:0-10000 GCA_016801955.1 Conus betulinus | reverse complement strand
CAGTTATGCATAAAGTACGTAAACAGATCAGGAACATAAAGAATGGCACAGAGTATGCTATCAAATATTATGAAAATGTCTACAAAACTAACAAGCACGATTCGTAATACGCAAAATATTTTTCAGTCAAAAAACAAAACAAAAAAAAACCACGTGTTTAGGTACACAGCGAGATCAAAATAGCCGCCTTCAAGTTACAGTTGCAAATATAATGCATTATACATGTATCAACAAGTACGGCAAACCTGCAGCATATACACAGTAATGTTCTCACTCATACATACCCAGGCTCATATACCAACATGTAAACATAGACGTATGTGTTCTGACATCAAGGGTTAGAAGACTGAGTTATGCATGATTTTATCTTTGAATGTTCTGCTGCAGATTTAACATGTAAGAAGTCATGTTTAATAAGTAAAGGTGTTAATTAATACTAATTTGAGGAATAACTGCCCGTGTGTTCAGTACTGTGTTTGATTCTGGGGGTCAGTAGGAAAGCACTGGGTTCCTTTCAACACAATGCAGGAACTGGATTCCCTCTCCAGGGCGGTACTTACATGTCGTGGGTAACGGGGAAGTTAATACTACCTCGTTGTAAGCTCGAAGGTCCGTTACTTGCAGATCCATATGTCGAGAGTAACCTTTAACCTCGTGGTTTGCAGTGGGTGTGGGGTGGGTAACGTACGAGGATAGGGCATGAGTTCGCGTGGGTTAGATCAAAACAAAGCCATTGGACACGTTCAATGATCACGAACTTCATGCAAAGTTAAGATTTCGTCGTCACAACATCTTCCAGCTGACAGACACTCTCCGAGAAAACATTGAATTGATTTGCACAGACTGAGACACGGAACTCGGCCCCCTGCTCTACAAGTGTGTCTGTAGCTCCCAAGTTCGTCTGCTACAATAGTTGGCTTAGCTCTTGGTGTGTGTGTGTGGGTGGGGGTGTGGGGTGTGGGGGCTAAATAGGTCTTCGTGCCTGTGTGTGTCACTGTTACTTTGTGTCACTGTGTGTATGTGTGTGTGCGTGTGAGTGTTTATGGCCTTTATCATGTTTTGGCCTTTTATAGTTTTATCAAACTTGTTTTAGTTAAGCTGCTTTTTCAGTCTTTGTGTGTGTCTGTGTCAGCGTGTTTGTGGGCATGCGCAGAAGGCTGGGGGTTATTCAAAACATGCGCAGAAGGAGGGAATCCCTCTTTTTATCTGACCTTCACTCTTTACTTTCTGGACACTTCGTAGGTAGAAACCGAGACAAAACCCCAAGAGGATATAGGTACGAAAGTAGAATGCGCTGAACCCACAGGGTTTGTACCCAGGAGTTAATCTCGTTGTAGAAATTTACCGACGACATGGTAGCACAGCCCCAGGCTGGAGGTTGGGATAAACTGACCTCTCGTGAAGAGGGTGGGGTGGATAAGAGGGTGGAGTGGGTGAGAGGGTGGTATATTAGAGTGCTGAGTACGGGGATTGATCAAGGGAGGACAGTGGTCCATGGACCGTAGAGAGGGAGTTGTCCATGGACCATAGAGAGGGAGGATAGCGGTCCATGGACTATAGAGAGGGAGTGGTCCATGGACCATAGAGAGGGAGGGATAGCGGTCCATGGACTGTAGAGAGGGAGTGGTCCAGGAGGATAGTGGTCCATGGTCCGTAGAAAGGGAGGAAAGGGTCCATGATCAGGACCACGACCGGAGCTGTGTTGTCGCCGAGTGTAAGGAATACTTTGCACTGGCGCCCTGCGCTTTGTACTGCTATACTGAAAAGGGGCTGGCCTGAAACTGTGTCGCCAGCCAGCATCATTATCAAAGTGGGGGTCACAGGAATTATGGATACTGGGATTGTGTGCGTTGGTGTTTCGGGCATCCTAACAACCTGATTCAACCCGAGTTGTAGGCACACCATAAACAGACTCTGCACTACCATGATCAGGTCTGTAGGCACCTGACGTTTGCCGGTCTGTGCCCATGGTACGACTGTTGCCACTCGGCTGCAGACCACTGGTTACAACATGTTCTGCGTGGAAGTTTTTTTCTGGCATGGTAAGGTGCTAACGAGCCAGTGAATTAAAGTGCGTTTTGACGTAGCCAGTGGAGCAGTCCCTTCAAAGCTAGGATGAATAAAGTCCTAATACATAGCCAGCCCAGAAGCACCAGACGTAACCACAAAAGAATCAGTATTATCAATGAAAGTTATACCACTGGAACTGCATGCAGTTTTGAGAGTACGGCTCGAAGGAAGGATGGAATTATTCAAATTATGTCTGCCCTTGGCTGGTATAATCGAACTAAATGCGATCTTCGCAAAAGGGAACCCTACAACATGATTGAATCATTCTTTGCCATTGTTCATTAGGAAATTTTCCTGAGGGGTAGTTTTTGACCGCTACATATACAACCAGCGCTTGATTTTGTTGTTTGGTGATTGCTGTGAAAGCCAGCGCTCTAAATCCGGAATGCCCATGCCAGGAATACACAGTTTAAAAAGGTTGTAGGAGCGAAGAGCTAGTCTTTTGGGTTCCACGTGGTAGAGAGAGAGACAGACAGAGAGAGTGCGGGTGGGGGAAGCTATCGTCATACCTATGCGATTTGGTCTGCTGGTTAAATATGTTAATCGATCGTGTATACAGGCATACGGGTGGCCTTCACTTCAGAAATCCAAACACTGACATACCATACACCTGTTAAACAAAAAAATCCACTTTCACAGGAATCAACAGTAATATTATTGTTGATCACGATGTGATTTGAAAAAAAAAGTCGAACTCAGAAAGCGACTTAACAAGTTAATTGTGCAGTGATACAGTTTTGGTTAGATTATGTAGAGTGGTTCACGACTAATGATTAGTTGTGAGAGGTGTCGACAGATAAGACAGAAAGAGGGAGAGAGAGGGAAAGAGAGAGAGAGAGAGAGAGAGACAGACAGACAGACAGACAGACAGACAGACAGACAGAGAAAGAGACAGAGAGAGGAGAGAGGGGGGGGGGGGGGGGAGGGAGGGAAGGAAGAGAGAGGAGAAAACAGAGACAAACTGAGAGAAACAGAGACAGGGACAGACAGACAGGCAGGTCAGGGTGAGTGTGTATATTCCAACACATTGTCATCCATCTTACCCGGACAAGTTATTCCATACATGTCGTAGGCAGGAAAATCCACAGCTGGAACAGAGGGGACAATCTGACTTTGACACAACTTTCAAGCACCGAGTTCGACCATACATCACTATAAATGCGCTGCGTTGTGCCACGCTATATTGGGGTTGTGTTGAGATGTGTCTTGTTTTGTATTGGTTTGTGGTCACCTCCGTCTCTTTTTTTACGCTGCAATACAATTTTGTTCTGTTCTGATATTACCATGCAGCTGAAGTCCGCAATGAACTGTGTCGCCAACTACCTGCACAAACCGAGTATGAGGAAGTCGAAAGGTGTCCCTCTAAGGGGACCGACCTATTTCATGTCCAGCCCTTTCCGAACAACATGACAAAGCTGGAGTCAGTTTCAAGGAGCGACATTCGGCCTTTTTGTCGGTACATGGGGATTTTTGTCCCTCGGAGTGAACATTAGTTCTCACTCCATTTTGCATACAGACCTTCTGAGACTATAAACCGAGGTTCCGTGTGTGAACGCACGCATAGCATCTTGCACACACGTCAAATCCCGTCACCAATTTCGGAAGAGAAGGCCAGTTTGGCCGTTGGTATGGATGACATGTTACACAGAGCATGCACCTTCCCCGAAGAGGGACTATGGCTGCCTTAATGGCCGGATAAAAAAATGGTCTTGCACAAAACTCTACTCCCCTTTGTAGGGTAGATGGGGATTAACACTTGCCTGTCCACATAGGGAGTGTCCGCAGGAGTATCAGCCTGCGTACGCAGAAGAAGAAGAATGTCCCTCTTTTCCCGATACCCTGTTGTTTCCAATACCAGCAAGGTATTGATTCAACAGCGTCTGTTAGGTTATATGGCTGTCTGTCAACGACAGTAGGCAAAACTACTGGATTTTTTTTAAACAAAATATGGTAAAAATGATAGATTGTGGCTCAAGGACAAATGCATCGTATTATGGTGTGAATTTTAATCAAACGGAAGAGCAAGGATTTTTTTTTTCACATTCTTTAACATTCTGTTCCAGAAAATAAAATCGAGGGAAGAGCGCGGGTCTTTCCACTGCAAACAAAGTCACCTTTTCTCAGTTGATGCGTCAAGATCTTTATGCAGTTTGTGCATGCGTCATTAGTAAACACACGTTTACATTACACCCGAGACATATACATCTGAATCGACCGATGGCACCAAGAATAATCGATCGATGATGATAATAATCGATCGATGATACTAGAAAGACTAAGTGAACTCAATTGTTTGTGACAAGTTTACGCATTACAGGCGCGCCGTTTCGCAGCCATGTTTTGGCATTTTCTCTCTGTGCTGACTGATGTGCCAAGAAAACGAAAGGGATGACGTACAACGAAAGTAGTGAACACGATATGAAATCTATCAGCGGGAGAGACATAGAGAAAGTCACTTGTTTCAAGTATCTGGGCGGATCTGGGCAGAAAGATATCTCTGTTCGAAAAGCCCTTGCTTGGTCTGCATGTCACAAGCTGAAGATGACATGGACTTCTAGCTTGAAAAAAAAAAAACCCTAAAGATTCGTCTCTTTATATCCACTGTCGAGTCTAAGTTGCTCTACAACTGGGAAACATGGACCTTCACAAAGCAGATGGAGATGAAGAGTCTTGATGGGACGTATACCCGCATGTTGAGGATGGCATTAAATGTCTCTTGGAAGCAGCACATGACTAATGAAGAGCTTTATGGACACCTCCCTAAAGTTAGTGACAAGATAAGAACACGTAGGCTTTGCCTAGTCGGTCATTGTATACGACATCCAGAGGAGGTTGCTTCACACAACTTGTACTGTGGCAGCCAACTAGAGGGAGAACGAACAGGGGAAGGAAGACAGCAGACTTCATTGATCTTCTCAAAAGGGCAGTGGCCTCGAAAGCATCAATGAGATCAAGGCAGCTATGTTGGACAGGAGCAAGTGGAAGGAGTACGTCACAGAGGCTCGAACGGGAGATCGGCCAACTGATCTGAACTAATGATGTGAAAAAAAAAAGACCTGCAACGGACAACAACCATGGGGAGATAATGCATGTCACGCGGCAAATGCTGCTACTCTTCAATTCCTCCATATTCATTGAAGGATGGCCTCTTCGCAAACTGCATTCTGCACATCCCACCAGTTGACGGGGAGGAAACAGAACTCCATGAACTAGCCGCCAAACTGATGAATACGGCAAGTATAAATGGACTGCAATTCAACTGGGAGAAAAGTAAAAACTTTTGTAACCAGTTCCATACAGCATTCACCAGTCACCAGACAACGGAAAAACACGAAACAGTGGATTCGTTTTGCGCAGGGAGGCAACTCAACAACAACAACAACAACAACACAACAACAAGAAACAAAGGAAGAAAAGAAAGATAAGGCTGGCTCTCATTATGTCTGCCACTGCAGGATTCAAAGTCTTTACGCCATTGGAAACAAACTTGTTTGAAAACAGTCTGTGAACTTTTACACAAAATATTTGAAAATAGACATTGTTTTCAGCGATATTCGACAAAAACTAGATCTGCTGGAAGAAACATATGTGAGTTATGTTCAGATCAACATGATGTTCAAAAATAGGCTCTGCTTTTAGGAATGTTTGACGAAACAATATCTGCTCGAAGAAAACATATGTAAAGTAAAGAAGCATTTGTAAATTCAGTTTAAGTAATCGTTTGCTACCAGTTCAAAATCGATGACAATTAGGGATTGCAACAGAAGAAAGATTTCGTGTAATACAAATAAAATGAAAACGGTGATGAGTTTCACAATCTGAAACTGAGGATGAGTCTCCGTATCATTTCGACTGCTTCCACTCCATGAGACTGGAAAATCGTAACTCTCTTTGAGCTCATTTTTTTTCCCCGTTCCACAAATGAGATCAAAATATATGAATCGTCACTTCATCTTTCCCAAATATAGGTATCAAGGCTAACACGATTTGTACTAATAATGTTTTCGTTATTCTAGCCGATGTACGCATCCCATCAGCGTTTATTACATAATGTAGTAAATATCAGCTAAAGATACTAGTAGTAATCATATTTTTGTTTCAAATATATCTTGTTTTTTTCTCTAGAAATCTTGTACTAAAACGAACTTTTTTTTTTAACTTATGTTCACATGAAGCCACCAGTTTATATTTGTAACCATGCAATTTGGTTCTGTTTTGGAAAATCGATTTGCGAAGCATATATCAGTACTCCAGTGACGATGAAATTCAGCAAAACACCGGTGCTATATCTATCCTTCTCTAGGGAAACAAGAGCGTAGACTGACAGAAAACTAGGACTGATCGCCGGGAAAGATCACTCTTCCGGACAAAAAAGGTATACATCTTTTCGCGTAACCTGTATGCAGACTCAGACCTCATGTGAAAGTCGTTATTATTGGTCAATATAAGGAAACATGGGCACATGAAAAAAAAAAGACATAAATGCAGCGGCTCATACGATATTTTGCTTTCAATTCTTCAGATTTTCATCACAACGAACAAAGTAAAAAATATTTCAATTTTATGAAGAAAAAAAACTGAGTTTCAAAATGCTGCACCATTCTAATATTACATTACACATCAATTAAGCTTTCATGCGTCAGCGTGGCAACAACAACAACAACAACAACAAAAACAACAAAGACACACGCCCTAAAGAATGTTCTTTAAGAATAAGAGAGTTTCCCCTGCAGATTTCTGAGTTTTTGTCTGAAGGCGGTGATCGAAGAACACACACACACACACACACACACACACACACACACGCACATACACACACACACACACACACACACACACACACACACACACACACACACACACACACACACACCAGAGCGTGCGCGAAACAAAAACAGACACCGGACTGTTTGGGGCGTCTGTTGGACTGTATTGCCCTTCCTATGGTGTTGAGCATACCACAGACATACATGTGATACTCTGTGTTACAATGGGTGGAGAGACTGTACTGCCCTTCCCGCGGTGTTGAGAATACCACAGACACACATATAATGCTCTGTGTTACAATGGGTGGACCGCCACGACTACAGCTAGCCGTCATCCACGGAGGTGTCTCCACAGGAGTCGAAAATCGGCTCAAGACTGGTGTAAACAAATGGTTCTGGTCATAATAAAGATTTTCAACGGTCTGCATTTGACGGTCTGTGAAAATGTTCATGTGTGTGTCCACTCCAGATCCCTCAGACAGATGGAGAGGGGGAGGTTGCGTCTGCGGTCCTCCGGTTTCCCCCCAACGACTTCTGTAGTTATGGGCCCTGAGGTGAGGTGAGGTCAGATCCTTTTTTTTTTTTTTTTTTATTCCATCTCTCCTCTACCCTCTCCCCCTACGCCCCTCGTCCACCCTCCCCCCCCCCCCCCCACTCCCCCCCCCCCCCTTTCCTGCTCCATTTTTTCCTCCTTTCCAATTGGTGATTGAATTGCTCTCTTTGTAACTGGCTCTTACTTCCTTCTTCCTCTCCACCCCCTTCCAATGCTTTTTATTGTTTTCTCTTTTGTATTTTGGTTTCTTTTTCCTGCCTGACGAAGAGGGCCGGGCTGGGATTTGTTATTTAACTATTAGCAACATTTCATTTGTAGGCCCCATATCTAAATATCTGTCGGCAATCATATTTCGTTGGAGTAAACAAGAACAAACAGTAAAAATCGACCAATATCACGATCTTCCTTCAAGGCATCTCTTTAAAAGAAAAATCCTCTTCACCTATCAATAGCAGTTCTTTCTTCCCCTTCCCCCATCAAATTAATTCTGCGACGAGTGTGTGTGTGTGTGTGTGTGTGTGTGTGTGTGTGTGTGTGTGCTGTTGTATGCGTTGTTGAGAGATAGCGTGTCGAGGATTGTGTTGTGTGTGTGTGTGGTGTGTGGGGGGGGGGGGGGGGGGAGGGAGGAGCGTGGGTGTGTGTGTCAATATGCATTCTTATTAGTAGATGCATGGTGCTTATTGCAATATTAATCTTCTTACTGGCTTCATTTATATTTTCTGTAATCTTTTCTTTATCTGTAAGCACTTAGGGCTGATATAAGATATAACGCCATAAATGATCATCTTTATCATTATCTGATCATTTAGTGTAACGAATAGCAAGTATAAAAGCTGAAATAGATAAAGGCAGAAGAGAATAAGCATATATTACTAATTAGGAACTAAGATAGGTTCTTTTTACTCTGTGTGTGTGTGTGTGTGTGTGTGTGTGTGTGCGCGCGCGCGCGCGCGCGCGCGTGTGTTTGAGCGTGCGCGTGTGTGATCTACAGCAAGTCGTCACTTACCATGCTGACATGATGACCTGTACCAGTCTCTCTCCGTATGCACCCAGTCTATCATGGTTTCGTTGTCCGTCTGGTAGCATTCGCAGCTGGCGTTCACCACGCATTCGATCAGCTTGTCGATAGCCCTGCAGTACAACACGTACAACGACAACAGTGCAGACAAAACACCGCACTACGCGACCTCCATACAAAATAAAAGAGTTTAGAAGCCGACCACTTGGAGTGACTTCCCTTTGTCTGGTTGCCAGCAAGACGAACTTTTTCACCGCTCCGATAAAAAATTTTGCTCGTTTTCACAAGAAAGCGTGTGAAATGCCCGTAGAAGGTCTTCCCGCGAATTTAGAAAATATGCTGAACGCCGCGCTGCGCGACATGACTGTCATGATTCAAAATTGAAGGCAGTGATGATCTGACCGTGGTGATTTCTTTGGCTGACAACAATGTCCGAAACGTTCCCCTGTCCCCTGTCACGTGACCCCCCAGCTCACAGTGCGGTGTTCAGGAGAAAATGCCCGTCACAGGTCAACAGGGACAGGAGAAGGGCTGAAGAACATTGCAAGCAAAAGGCAAGTGACGCTGCATCTTCCCCGTCTGGTCAGCTCGTGCCGACTCCTCCTAGTTTAATATACAATGGCCACAGAAGTTACAAAAAACAGTGGAGTCTCCTGTGCTGATACTTTTCAAGCTTCATTCACACCAACCCGCTAGCTCTGTGCCTCTGCCTGCGCCGAGTTCGATGTCCCACGACGGAACACTGCACATCAACATGGCACCCGCGCGACACAGACAGTGAGTCAGTGACAATAATTTCCAGTTTAGACCTGCTATCTGACACAGATGTTAAAAAGCAATGTGATAATGAAGACGATGGTGATAACTGTGGTGCATTTTTGTGAAAATGATTCGTCTGTAGCTGAATCTACGCAGCCAGTAATTCAAACATCTGTTGCAGCAGCAAATCAGTGTGATACAGACGATAGAAGTGATTATGCAGATAGCCTACCACTGGTATTACAGCACAGACGCCCCATGCAGAAAACATTACAGTCGCAGACCTAATGGCGTGCTTGGAAGAAACGGCAAGGAAGATGAATGATCGCCTGTTGGAATTGAAAGAAGAGTGGAGGGCAGCACCACATGCAGCAAAGAGGTGGAAGACGGAAATCCTGACAATCCATCGTGAGTATTGCACTGTTGTAACTGATGAACATCTGGAAAATCCCATTGACAGTTACCTGTGTTAACATTGTATTTAACGGTCCATACAATTCCGTGATCTGTGATCCAATCGCGACGTGCTTTCTTGTGTACTGTATTGCTGATGTTTTTCTTTCTAATTTTTTGTTTATGTACGATCTCCAAGCCCCAGCGTCTCTCAATCTTGTGAATGGGCTTGTTAAGCCTAACACGATAAACCACCATTCACTCAGCCAGTCTGTCATGGTGTCGTTGTCCGTGTGGTAGCAGTCGCAGCTGGCGTCGATAACCCTGCAGCCCAACGCGTACAGCGACAACAGTGCGGACAAACGCCGCACTACGCGACCTCCCTACAAATAAAAAGTGCATAGTAGCTACTGGCTGAACCCTGTAACGTCCGACAAATCA
>JADBJO010019732.1:30499-32669 GCA_016801955.1 Conus betulinus | reverse complement strand
AGAAAGGAGAGGGAGAAGAGGGGAAAGAGAGCGAGGAGAAAGGATAAAACAAAGAGTTTAGATGGGAAAAGGAGAGAGGAAGGGACGAGAATGAGAGGAGATATCAGAGAGAAGAGAGAGAGAGAGAGAGAGAGAGAAGGGGGGGGAAGGAAAAGAAAGGAAGGAAGAGAGGAGAGAGAGAGGGGGGGGGGGAAGGGCGAGAGAAAGTAGGGTTGTGGGGAGGGATTCAGGATGAGAGAGACGATAAGCATCACAGGACACAGGAAGAAGGAGACAGAGGCAGCAGAGAGAAGAGCAGGGCTGGCACCCTAAGAAACAAAAAGACGGCATCCAGGGAAGAACCTCCAAAACCTGGACACAGCACAAGTTCACAACAAGGATCGTGCTCGCATTGGGTGTTAGATAGAAATCCAACAGACACTCATGATGCATCTAGATAATTTCACGTACTTTGAAGCTGTCCCTTAGGAGGGGACAGAGAGAAGAGAGGGGAAAGACGGGGAGACGGAAGAGTGGAGAGAGTAGAGAAGAGGAGGAGTTTGCAGAGAAAGAGGAGAAAGAGGAGATAAAAAGAGGCCGGGAGGGAGGGACGGGTTTTTTAATCGTATGAATGTTTTTTTTTTTTTTTTTTTTTTGTGTGGGTAGCAGCTGATGAGAGATTGAGTAGTTCTAGGAGATTGTTTGTATGTGAGGAGAGAGATGGAGACGAGAGGTGCCGACCCCAGCCCGGCTGAGAGAGAGAGTTTACAGAGGAAAGAGCAAACTTTCTTCATTGATTTTGAAAGAGGTGGGGAGGAGGGAACGGAAGCGAGGAGCATAGCAGGAGCGAGAGTGCGGAGAGGAGAGATGAGAGAGAGAACGACCGAGATGAGAGAGAGAGAGAGAGAGTTACAGAGAAAGAGAGAGAAAAGAGAAAAGGAGAGACGGAGGAGAGCAAGTGTAAGAGAGCAGGAGCGAGAGAGCGAGAGAGTGAGAGAGGAGAGAGAGAGAGAGAGAGAGAGAGAGAGAGAGAGACGAGAGAGAGAGAGGCAGAGAAAAAGACTTAGGTATAAAGTGGGATATGCGAGTATCGAGAGTGGAGGGGGGGGGAGGTGTGGAGGAAGAGAAGAGAGGTTTGGTTGATGAGAAGAGAGACGAGAAGCACAGACGAGGAGACAGAACTGATGATTATGGCTATCAACAGTCACATCTCCAAATACCATAGTCACATAAAAGTATACCGACACACATCTCAAACACAGTTTCAATCTGTTTTGCATCAAATAAGAACATTTCAAATATTTACGAGGCCAGTCTAAATTGCTTCCATACACTAAAAAGCTGCGAACAATGCCGAAAATATTTAACGATTGAAAAAATAAACAATCGATATCTCTATACCTCAAAACAATTATATTAACTCGTTGGGAAAAACGCCCAATCTAATCCCACACCCTTTCAAAATGTAATGTTAAAAGGAGTATTTGAAAATAAAGAACGAGCAGTCACTTATCTTCTCAAATCTGAGAAGATAACTGATGCTAGTCTCTTCATTTTCATTGTTCTGAGTGTTGTTAAGCTTGCTTGAAGAAGACCTAAGAGTTCGAAACGCGTCGTGTTTTGTCTTGTTATTCGTTTGTCCTTGCGAACACTGGCAGAGTTTTTTTGTTTTTTTTTTTTTCAACCTTTCAAAATTTATTTCAATTTCTGCCTGCAATCGCTTTACTTTAACGAACTGTTCAATGAATATAAGTACACAGCCTCATAATGTACAAAGACACTATTAATGTCAAAGTATTAACTTCATTTACCAAACTAGGTTGGGTTTGTTGACAATAATTATGTTTTCAAAAAAAAAAAAAAGCATTTTTTCTTGAATGCACTCAATCTTTGTCATCATTACACAGAACCCCCCACTCCCCACCCCACCCCCTCAAAAAAAATTGATCTACTTTTTGAGACGACAATAACGCGCAGACGAATGGAAGGAAAATAAACTCCACAGGGTTTCGTTCATAAACTTTCCGAACCGGCCTAAACTGCTCCGTCACACGTCTATCTCTCGCAGACAGAATAAGCTCCCTTTCTGAACACCACACAATGAGGGCAGGGAACATGAAACAATCAACAATAAACAAGTGGGGTAACTCTTCCTCCCATGATGAAATACATTCACGTCCATTAACTCCGA
>JADBJO010019732.1:0-5000 GCA_016801955.1 Conus betulinus | reverse complement strand
AGACGCAGTACTGTATACACTTCCTTTCATATATATATATATATATATATATATATATATAAATGCTGAAACAATTAAGTAGTGGGGGGCGGGGGGGAAAACAAGTGCAGTTAACATTCTTTCATCATTACAGTAATGACTTGGCAAAGATTGAAATTGAGAGGGGGAAAAAATTGAAGATGAAGTAAATGGGAAAATGTAATATCATAAATATGCGAAAACCCTTCATCATCTATATAAAATGCTGAACAATAAAGTAGTGGGGGGAAAAACAAGTGCAGGTTAACAATTCTTCGATCATTATAGTAATGCTTGGCCCCCCCAAAATTACATTTGAGGAGGGGGAAAAAATTGAAGATGAGTAAATGGGGAAAATGTATATCATAAATAATGGAAAACCCTTCACCACTAGCTGCATGAGGAAAACTATCGCAATCCATTTGAAGGCTGTAGCAGGCAGATCTATGGTAATCCCCCTCTTGAATTCAGATCTATGTGTGTTCGCCTGCTTCCCAAGGCCTCTCTCGAAGGCAGATCTATTGTGTATCGCCTGCTCCGAGGCCTTTCTTGCGCTGGTCGGACTCCATCAGGGAGACCACGACACGAACTGATTGTGTCTGTTCTCTTTGGCGTCAGATATAGGAGACACACCACAGTCCATAATTCTATGGTGTTCCGACCGCCAAGGGTTCAAGGTTCAAAAAAAAAATCCAACAGCAACACCCCCAAAGCAAAGCCAGCGAAAGGTAGTAGAATTAAAACAAAACGAAGTGTGGAGAGGGAAAAGGGAAAAAAAACAGTTGTTGGAAAACTAAAAAAATTACACAAACAGTATAAAATGTAAGAGGACAATCTTTGAGGCCTATGCTTGAGGATCCATTTAAGGATGGCAAGGGAGATCAAAAAGATATGGAAACAGTCTGAGTGGTCAGCACATGTGTGTGTGTGTGTGTGTGTGTGTGTGTGCTGGTGTGTGTGTGTGTGTGGGTGTGTGTGTGTGCGTGCGTCGTGCGTATAGAGAGAGGGAGAGGAGTGGGTGATGACGTGAGTGAAAGCGGATGTTTTTCTTTCAATCATTATTACTGAACATCAGGGAAAGGAAGCGAAACCAAAGAAGGGGATCGTGTAGGATGGTTCTAGAGATTTTAAAAACCCCACGCTTTCCCCCATTTTTTGACTGCGATCCCTCTTCCCCTCATCCCCCTCCCGCTCCCCCCCCCCCACCCCCCCCCCCCCCCCCCCCGCCCACCCCCCCCCCCCCAACCCCCCCCCCCCCCCCCCCCCTCCAGTCCCTCTACTCCAGCAACTTACCATAAAATTACACGCTGAAAGAAAATCAAATGACCTTCCCGAGAGCTATATGCGTATTGACATGTGTTAATATATGAAAAGATGCCCAGATGGTGAGATGGTGACAAATCAGCAGACTGAAGGCACAA
The DNA here is from genome assembly GCA_016801955.1 of Conus betulinus. Taxonomy (NCBI): domain Eukaryota; kingdom Metazoa; phylum Mollusca; class Gastropoda; order Neogastropoda; family Conidae; genus Conus; species Conus betulinus. Next base: position 3,561 of record JADBJO010019732.1, on the reverse strand, counting down.
GCCCAAACACACTGTATCACACACACACACACACACCACACACACACACACACACACCAAACACACACACCATAAACGCAAAACACACAACAACACACCACACAAACACACACACACACACACACACGCACCCAACACAACCACAAACAAAACACACACACACACACACAACACACACAAACAAACACAACACACACACGACACACACACACACACACACACCACACACAACACACACACACACACGTACACCAAAAAACACACCACCCACACAACACACACACACACAACACACACACACACACACACACACACACAAAAACACCCACCACAAACACACACACACACACGCACCACACCCACACACACACACACAACACACAAGCGCACGCACGGAGCACGCACGCACGCACACACACACACAACACACCACACACACACACACAAACACACACACACACCCACACAAAATACATACAGTCAAAAAGTTCCATTCAAAAAGTTAAAAACATTTGCAACGCGTTTGCAAACAGAAAAACAATAGTTCCCCACACTCAGTTACACGAGAACATCCAATTTGAAACAGCAGCTGAACGTTTGAGCACCTTCAGAAAAAAACACTCCTACCTTTTCCAACGGACGGCAGTCAACAGCGGGGGCGAACACAAATCGTGTACCAGTCACAGTCACGTTTTCTTTCTTGGCGCGAACGTTCACAACTTCACTGCTAACTTCCAATGTGACCACTGTCTGGTGTGACGTTTATCTTTTCCCGATGGAAACCCGCTCTGAAAGACACAAGAGTGAAGAAAAACAATGTTAGAAAAACAAGCAAAGTCTTTAACTCATCTTTCCGCATGTGTGTGTGGTGTGTGTGTGTGTGTGTTGTGTGTGTGTGTGTGTGTGGTGTGTGTGTTGTGTGTGTGTGTGCGTGTGTGTGTGGTATGTGTGTAGGTGCGTGTGTGTCTGTGTGTAGTGTGTGTGTGTGTGTGTGTTGTGTGTGCTGCGTGCGTGCGTGCGTGCGTAGCGTTTCTGTGTGGTGTGTGTCGGTGTGTGTGTGTGTGTGTGTGTGTGTTGTATATATATATATATATATAATATATATATATAATAGTATATATATATATGTGTGTGTGTGTGTGTGTGTGTGTGTGTGTGTGGGTGTGTGTGTGTGTGTAGGTGTGTGTGTGTGTGTGTGTGTGTTGTGTGTGTGGGTGTGTATCGTGTGTGTGTGTGTGTGTGGTGTGTGTGTACATGCGTGCATGTGTGTTCATGTTCGTGAGTATGAGGGTGCGTGTGGTGTGTGTGTGAGAGCGCGTGCGTGCTGTGCGCGCGCGTTCGTGTGGTGTGTTTGGTTGGTGTTGTGTGTGGTGTGTTTTGTGTGGGTGTGTGTGTGACAGACAGAGAGAGAGAGGAAAGACAGAGAGAGAGAGAGAGAGAGAGAGAGAGAGGAAGAGAGAGAGAGAGAGAGGGACAACCCTCACACGCGCACGCGCACGCACATTTTTTTTTTTTTTTTTTTTTTTAAATCCATGATAACCTCTGAAACAAAAGACCCCGGTTTGATGATAATAAAACCCACCCACTCGGCAGGAAATCTTACTCCAAAAACGAAACGACCGCGCAAGCTTGTTGTCTTTCCATAATGCTCACAGAGACAACCTGACCAGGTCAAAACATCGGCTTTCTTCTTCTTCTTCTTCTTCGTCTTCTTCTTCTTCGTCTTCCTTCTTCTCCTTCCTTTCTTCGTCGTCGTCGTCGTCGTCGGCTCTCTTCTTCTTCTTTCTTCTTTCTTCTTCTCTTCTTCTTCTTATTCTTCTTCTTCTTCTTCTTCTTCGCACGGCTGTAGCAGTAGTTTGTATCATCACTTAGCGGCCAGCGCAAACCAGGGCCATGTGTTCGGAGAGGAGACACGTGTTGAAGGCGGGTCTACTTATCTACCTGATGACTTCATACACCCATCTCGCTCTTCATCCGTCGCTTGCGGCAAATCTTCTCTCTCGCTATCTCTCTCCGCTCTCTCTCTCTAGATCTCTTCTCTTCTCTCTCTCTCTCTCCTGTACGTTGTCGTTTTACTGGGGTTTTATCTTTAAAACTTCGGCGGGGTCCGCATAACAAACCCAGGCCAGTGTGTGTGTGTGTGTGTGTAATGTTGTGTGTGGTGTGTGTGTGTTGTGTGTGTGTGTGTGTGTTGTGGGTGTGTGTGTGTGTATGTGTGTGTGTGCGTGTGTTCTTCTGCTGTGGTGTGTGTGTATGTGGTGTGTGTGTGTGTGTGTGTGTGTGTATGTGTATGCGCGCTCGCGGCGCAGTGGTGTGTGTAGGTGTCTTTTATCTGTGTGTGTTGTGTGTGTGTGTGGTGTGTGTTGCGTGCGCAACGTGTGGTGTGTGTGTGTGTGTGTGTCGTGTGTGTGTGTGTGTGTATCTGTGTGTGTGTGGTGTTGGTGTGTGTGCGCGCGCGCGCGCAGTGTCTTACGTGTGGCTGTGTGTGTGTGTGTAGGTGTGCGCGCGCGCGCGCGCGCTGTGTTGTGTGTGTGTGGTTGTGTGTGTTGTGTGTGTGTGTGTGTGTGTGTGTGTGTGGGATGATCCTACGCAGATCCAACTTTTTTTTACCCTCGTTCGATTCTGCACCATTGCCCCTCTTACCTACCCCCCCTCACTCCCCCCCATCCCCCACCCCCCCTCACCCCCTCCCCCCCCACACCCCCCCCCCCCCCCACCCCCCCCCCCCCCCCCCCCCCCCCCCCCCCATCTCCCCTGCCCCCTAGAATCCCTTTCCCATCTCTACCTCCCTACTCTTCATCCACGCTAAGGAAATCCCAAATCTGGAATTTGGGGGTTGGATGAATGCCAGACACGAACAACAATGCATTAAAACACTCTTGGGCACGTGCACTCTCACCAAACCCAGACAACCTCTCTCTCTCCTCTCTCTTCTCTGCTCTCTCTCTGTCTCTCTCTCGGTCTCTCTCTCTCTCTCTCTCTCTCCGTCTCTCTCCTCTCTCTCTCTCTCTATCTCTCCCTTCTCTCTCCCTTCTCCATTCTCGTCCCTTCCCCCTCTCTCCCCTCTCGCCTCCTCTCTCTCTCTCCTCTCTCTCTCTCACCAACACCCTTACACCCCACAATCCGTCTGTCTGTCTATTATTCCGTCTTGTTCTGTTGTCTGTCTGGATGCTGTCGTTCTGGCTGTCTGTCCTGTGTTGTTCTGGCTGGCTGGCTGCACTCTTCTGTCACACCACAACACAGCACAGCACACAGACACACAACACGCACACACACACACACAACCCACACGACACACCCCAGACACCACACCACACAGACACACACTCTCTCTCTCTCTCTCTCGACATCTCATCTCTCTCGTCGTCTCTCTCCCACCTCCACTCTCTCCTCTCTCCTCCATCCTTGTCTTTTCTTCTCTCTCGCTCCCTCTCTCCTCTCTCTCTATCTCTCTCTCCTCGCTCCTTTGTCTCCTCTCCTCTCTCTCTCCTCATGGTTCTCTCCTCTCTCCCTCTTTCCCTCCGCTCTCTCTCGCGTCTCTTCTCTCTCGTCTCTCACTAC
>JADBJO010019731.1:27500-32673 GCA_016801955.1 Conus betulinus | reverse complement strand
AGTTACCACTTTCCGTGGTCATTGAGGAGAAACAATTAGGTTTCAAAATACCGGTATCTGACCAGGAGATAATACTGGTATCTGACCAGGAGATAATACCGGTATCTGACCAGGAGATATATGATAGTGGGTTTTCTCCATTTTGGAGATTGTTTGTTTCAAAATACCGGTATCTGACCAGGAGATAATACTGGTATCTGACCAGGAGATAATACCGTATCTGACCAGGCGATATATGATAGTGGGTTTTCTCCATTTTGGAGATTGTCTGCCCCTTAAGACTATAAGTTTGCTGAAGGCTCATCTTGAGAAGCAGTTATTATTCCCAATTCACTGTCTCAAGCACATACTGTCAAGCATAATGATCTACCATGAATGCTTATCTCTCCCTATTTCTTCAATCTAAGATAAAAGAGCAAGCTTTGTTTATAACTATATATATATATATATATATATATATATACAGTCAAAGTAGATAAAAAATCCAAACAAACAAGATTAAAATATCCCAAATTTTCGGCTTTATCGCCTTCGTCAGAGGTAACAGACTGTGGCAGTAAAACGCTCGCATTCTCCACCCTAAGATCCTGATGGTTTTGGGGCGCCTACTGCCGGTGTTATATGGCCTGCTGTCACTGTTTGCACGTGCGGATTGGCTGCACGTATGTGTTCGGTTTTTTGGGGGTTGTTTACAGTTCAGGGTGCGTTTTGCTGACAACGATTTCCATTTGTGCCTGCAGTTGTTTACTATTTCTACTTTAGTATTTAGGGTTGCTAAGTATGGTTTGCATAGTATTAACCATTTTTTCTGTTGAACATAGGTTGCATCTTTTTGAAATGTTGTTGTATGGTGATGCCCTTTTTATGATTTTCCAGGATATGTTATAGTTTGTTTTTTTTGTCTTTAAGTCTCCAAATATATTGCTGCTCAGTTCTTTGGTTTTTGTATTTTCTCTTTGTGAAATGACTGTTTATGGTTTGCGTATCTGGTTTTGAAGTGATTTTCAGTGATCCCTATGTATGTTTCTTTTTCATTTTCTGATGTCACAGTGGCTTGGTATACAATGTTGTTATAGAGGCATTTGTTGCTTAAGGGACACTGTTCTTTTTTTTTAGACAATTGCAGGATTTCCTTTCTTCACCCTTCTTTGCTGTGTTGCTTTTCATTTTGTTGGATGAATCAATTATATTTTTAAGGTGGGCATGCATGAATATGATAGTTTGATGGTGTTCTTGTTGAATATTTTGGACAATGTGTGTTCTTTTGGGAAAGATGCTGTCAAAATTTTGAAAATTCTTTTCCTACGTTTGTTTTACTCGCCATCATATGGAGGGTTGTACCATGTGATTTTCCTTTTCCTGTTTTTTTTTTTTTTTTTGTTTTTGTTCATGTTGTTATCTGGGTTGTATTGTAGTTTGTAGCTGTAACCACTTTTTTTGCAATGCCTCTTGGTATTCTGCTGCTGCATTGTTGAATACTCTTTCATTATGTGACAGATTAGATAATCTATTGTTTATGCCATTGGGTATGGTTTTTAGTATAGATGGTGGGTGGTTGCTATTGATGTTTACATAAAATGGGTGTGTCATTAGGTTTCTTGTATGGTTTATATATGTGGTTGTTGAGGTCAAGTGTTATGTCTAAGTAGTTCACTACCTTTTTGTTTGCTTCGATGGTGATTTTTAAGTTATGGTTTTGGAAAATTTTGCATAGTTCTTTTTTCTTGTTTTCAATGGTTCTTGGATTGTTGTTTAGCGCGGCGAGGGCCGTCGTCTCTGTACAGTCCGACTTGCTTTCCGAGTTGCTTTTGGATGTTGGATAGTATAAACAGTCCGACTAGTTCACATGTTTCGGCACCGTCGTACGATCCCATGGTCACATCAAATGTTGAGTTTGTATTCGTTTTCTTGATCCATGTATCATTTCTGCTGTAGAGTAAAGTTTTCTTGGTGTGAAAAATGATTTCCATTTCTGACCCTGTTATGTCTGTGTGTTTATTAGCAAATTTCAGAGCTTTAGTGAGTAGCTCTTCGTCTATGGATGGGTAGAAGTCTACTATGTCGAATGTGATGAATACTGTGTATTATATATATAATGGTGTTACTAACCAACAACATTTTTTTAAAAGTGCTCAACCGAGTTAGGAGCGGCATCTGTTAAAAAATGATTAAAATGTAAGCATTAAAACCTACAGCGCTGTTTTCTTGCTGGTGCAGTCGTCAGGATATGGGGGGTCGATGTGCGAACTTGTCGGACTATTTATGCTATCTAACATTTAAAAAAAAACTTGGAAAACAAATTGGACTTTACAGAGATGATGGCCTCGCTGCATTAAGCGATAGCCCTTGAAACATTGAAAATAAGAAAAAAAATAATTGTGCAAAATCTTCCACGAACAAAATTTAAAAATCACCACAGAAGCAAGCAAAAAGATAGTGAATTATTTAGACATTACGTTAGACCTCAATCAATATAGATTTAAACCATACAATAAAACCAAATGACACACCTGTTTATGTAAATATCAAAAGTAATCACCCACCTTCCATACTCAAAACGATACCTAGAGGCATAAACAAGAGATTATCTAATCTGTCATGTAATGAAACAGTATTTAATAACACTGCAGCTGAGTACCAAGAAGCGTTACACCAAGGTGGCTACAACTACAAATTACACTATGACCCAGGAAATGATATGAGCAGACACAAGAAGAACAGAAAAGGAAAATCATATGGTACAACCCCCCATACGATGGAAGAGTTAAAACAAACGTAGGGAAAGAATTCTTTAAAATTCTGACATCTTCTTTCCCCAAAGAGCACAAGCTGTTCAAGATATTTAACAGGCACAACATCAAATTATCATACTCATGTATGCCGAATCTCCAAAACATCATTGATTCAACCAACAAAATGAAAAGCAGTACAGAGACAAACGAGGGTGAAGAAAGGAAATTTTGCAATTGTACCAAAAAAAGAACAGTGCCCTCTAAACAATAAATGCCTCCACAGCAATATTGTATACCAAGCCACAGTAAAATCAGAGAACGCTGAAGAAACATATATAGATATCACTGAAAACCAATTTAAAACTAGATATGCAAATCATAAACAGTCATTTAACAAAGAAAGATACAAACATCAAACAGAACTGAGTAAATATATTTGGAAACTCAAAGATTAAAAAAAAATAGACTACACACTATCCTGGAAAATCTTAAAAAGAGCTGCATCATATAATAACATTTCAAAAAGATGTAATTTATGTCTAACAGAAAAATATATGATACCATGCAAACCACAATTAGCAACCCTAAACACTAGGATAGAAATGGTTAACAATTGCAGACACAAATGGAAGTTCCTATCAGCGAACAGAAATAAAAAAAAAAAACACATGAAAAACATTGACTGCACGTGATGGCAGACAGCGAACGCCTATAAAACACACTGACAGCACTGACCCCCCATATCCTGACGACTGCACCAGCAAGAAACAACGTTGTAGATTTTAATGCTTACATTTTAATCAATTTTTTTAAAACACTATCTAAGAACTCACACACAGTTTAGGAAGCACCAATTATAAAGTACTGACCGAAATGAGACTTGAGGCAAGAGAAAGATTCCAGAGTGCCTTAGTGTGAGAAGCAGACTGTCCCAGAAAGCTAAGGCTTGGCAGGCATAAGATCATTGGCATGGTACAGCACGTGACTCCAAAACGAGGTCGCTGTGTTTGATGGTTGGATTTTGCACGCTTGCTGCTGGACTGAACAGCGTGGAGTGGGGGCGCCTGGCGTGCAGTGCTCTTAGCCAGTCCATTCGGCAGCAGTCACAGCAGTCCGGGGTCTGCACCTGGAGGACGGTGAGACTCGCCTGGAGCAAGATCAGCGGCTTCACTGTCCTCTGGATGATAGATCGAGGGGCGCGAGACCATGCTTCTGGACCCCTCCGCCGGTAGGTGGTAGCAGAGGACGCTCACTGTCTTTCTGTAGAACAGTCCAAGGCATGATTCTAGCACGGCCGTCACATTCATAACATCTGCTTGCTCAAAAGACCTGCCGGAAAACTCGGCCTAGGCTACCACTCTGCCGCTGCGTGAGGCAGCGCTGCGCGTGGCGCAGTTTGTGCTTCCACCACCTCCTCCTTCCAGGCGTACAGTTTTCCCTGTTAGAGAACGATGGTGAATAGTAAGGGTACATGGTGTGCGGCTCCAAACTGCAGCCTTCCCGTACAAATGGATGAAATAATAGTATAATGTAAATGAATGCCTGGTAACTTTTTTGGAAACAATATTTTTTTTAAATGGCGTGTTTCTATTCCTGCTCTGTGCGATTACTTTTAAGATCTAAATAAAGCTATTTGTCTTACGTATGTTATATGTTTGCTATACGTTTATTATAGCTCTGTTTGTTGAATCGTTTATCTTTAATGTTCCAAGGCTACTGTCATGATGTTGTCAAAGACCTTGGGATACATGCATGCAGGCTGAGTGATGTGAGTGCAGTGCGAGGTCATTTTATATTAGACAATGTTCATTGATTACTTTATGCATCTACCCCTGTCCCGTGTATTTTAAACTGTTGCAACTGTATTCATTTCTCTTTTTTGAGATGATACAAGGATTTTGACTTTGACTTGACTTGAGTGATCAGTTTTGACAATGGCTCCATTTTAAAGTGTGTTTGAAACTATTGAAAATTATGAAAAATGGAGGTAATTAAGATAAGATAAGATAAGAAGATAAGATAAGATAGATAAGATAAGATAAGATAAGAAACACTTTATTATCTCATCATGAGAAATTTGGCTCTCTCTAATTGATGAAATGAGTGCTAACAATCCGTGATTTTGATATTTCTGTAGTGATCCCCAAGATGGTATTGTCAAAATGTAATTAAACAACATTATTATTGTTAATTTGTCGATGTAGCATTTTGTGTTTTGCTGTCGCAAGCTAATCCAAGTAGTCAATAACGCAGATACTGTCTCTTTTTTCTCTCTCTCTTTTCGCGAGCGGCGGTTTGCACTAGCCAGCAGGAAGGTGGTTAATAACACATTCCACCTTCCGTCCCCTGCTGCGCGGAGCGGAAGGGCTGGCTTCCACAGCCGTCAGTTGGAAAGTATAGCAGGGCTTGACGGAGTGACCGTCCTCCCCTTCTACTTTTTT
>JADBJO010019731.1:0-22500 GCA_016801955.1 Conus betulinus | reverse complement strand
TGGCCCATTATATGAATAAATCATCTGAATCTGAATCTCTCTCTCTCTCTCTCTCTCTCTCTCTCTCTCTCTCTCAAGCGCTCTGAGAGAGAGAGGGAGAGAAAGAGAGAGAGAGAGTTTTTTATAAAATATTATGTGTAAATACGTCACAGAAAAGCTCCATAGTGATATTCATATACGTCACAGAAAAGCTCCATAGTGATATTCATATAAAACTCACTCGATTGTGTATGGACACAATATCTGAACAATAAACCATCTGAAGTCTGAACCCCCCCCTCCCCCCCCCCCCCCCCCCCCCCCCCCCCCCCCCCCCCCCCCCCCCCCCCCCCCCCCCCCCCCCCCCCCCCCCCCACCCCCCCCCCCCCTCCCCTCCCCAGAGCGCGTGCACTCAGAGCACATTACTGCTTGTGGTGTATGGACACTCGCTTTTCCTCTAAAAGCTCAGTTAGCTTAATGGGAGATAACCTACAGCAGGGGACGGATGTTCTGTTGTCAGATACGTACCTCCCTTGGCATTGAAACATTCCGTTAAAAGAGGCGGTGGGGAATGGGGTGGAATCAGCGTTTTTGTTTTGCTGTAAAAAGCATAATGCCCCGACACATTACCCTCCCACCCATTAAAAAAGATGGGAGAAGGGTCATGAGTAAGGGGCGGTGAACGCTTTTCAGGGAAAACATGATGAACATTTATGTCATTGTAATACAATGGATGTCTATAGTATTGGATAAGAATCTTGGCGGAAGAAACGAAACGAAACAATGCAACATAACACTACACACATGCGCGCGAGCGCATGCACACATACACACACTCGCACGCACGCACGTACGCGTACGCTACACAACAAAGCCAAAACAAACAAACAAAGAAACAAACGAAAAAGGAAAAGAAACAAACTGAAAAAATGCGTAATATCACGACAAATATAACCTAACAACCCATTTAAGAAAAAAGGGGGAGGAGGGGCGTAAGGGGTGGGGGACGGGCGCGTAGAATGCCATATTCCCAGTGACCCTAAACAACAAAAAGCAGAGAGAAAAAACATGATGAAAGTCTATGTTATTGTGATGTAATGGACGTCACTGGTATTAGAAAAAAGATTCTTGGAGGAAGAAACAAAGCAAAACAATGCAACACACACACACACACACACACACACACACACACACACACACACACACACACACACACAAACACACGCGCGCGCGCGCGCGCGCGTGTGTGTGTACGCACGCACGCACGCACGCACAGAGAGAAAGAGAGAGAGAGAGAGAGAGAGAGAGAGAGAGAGAGAGAGAGAGAGAGAGAGAGAGAGAATGCAAAATTTAGACATTGCATTCTCAGACTTAATTGTATCATTTACGCGAAATTTTAATGTTCTACGGTGACTTTTTATTCATTTTGTTCCACATTTAAGATATTCCAAAAGAAATAAATAACCACGATGAATATTCTCTAAACACAATATCACATTGAAGAGAAACTGGATTTAAAAAAAAAAAATGAAATAAAACAGAACTTAGTCTTACTGAAACAATGGATCCGCGTAGATAGTATACACGAATACACTTTGTGTACATTGTGCTCCAATATCGTTTTTCAGTGTCCTGTTTTGTGTTGATTCCAAGTCTGTTTTGCAATCACTGCAAACTTGGGAATGTAAGGCCAGAAAAGATTTACTATGTGAAATAAGGTACCTGATACACTGTATTATGTCTCAGGGTATAATCGTCGACTTCTGTTGGATTCCTTACCGTTATGGTCTCAGAGAGAATAAAAAAGCAGATAATCTAGCTAAACTTGATGCACAAAACTGTTCAGAATGTGTGCTAAATTTGCCATTACATCTTTCCAAGTGTGTGAAATACTATTCAGCCTAGAACACTACGTTTACAAAACCTTTTTCTGTGAAAAAATGCTACACACTGCCTAGCTGCTCACGCCATCTGGTAAGATTATCACAAAATTAAGGGTGAACACATGGAAGACCAAATTTTCTCCTGAAGTTGTGTGTGTCTGTGGAAAATTCATCTCTGTGCATCACCTTCTATTAGATTGTCCAGTTTTAACTAAAATGTATAAGGCGAAATGTATAAATCTTGACAAATATGAAGATGAGAGTCAAGTTCTGTCTGACTCATGCATAATGAGTTTGCCGCCACTTTAGCCAGTTCTGATGTATCTAGACTATTATGAGGTCCTTAACTGATATGCTGTTTTCTTTTCCATACGTGTATGCAGATGTATGTGTTGAAATGAATGACTTAAGTGATTTTGTTTGTTTGTTTTTGTATTTTCTGTCGTCTAATATCATCTGCCGGATGAAAAGACTAAAATAAAACCACCACCACCACCACCACACACGCGCGCGCGCGCGCCCCCCCCCCCCCCCCCCCCCCCCCCCCCCCACGCGCGCGCGCGCCCCCCCCCCCCCCCCCCCCCCCACACACACACACATACACACGTGCGCGCGAGCACGCGTGTGTGTGTGTGCGCGTGCGCGCGTGCGTGCGTGCGTGCGTGTGTGTGTGTGTGTGTGTGTGTGTGTGTGTGTGTGTGTGCGCGCGCGCGCGCACGCGCGTGTGTGTGGTGGTGGGGTATACATGGCAAGTAGTCACAGTGAAAATTTCCTGAATGTGCCAAATTACATTCGTAATGCAGTTGAGTGACTGCCACAAGACAGTTCTCACAGAGATAAGCTGAAACCTGTATAACTTCATTTGGCGACGGAAATATTCAACATAAACAAACACATGTTGAAAAGGATAAGCGAAAAATGATGGTAAACAATTTTGAACATGGTGGAAGAAATGTGACCAAAATAAATCAATTACACACGTGTTTTTATCTATTTGGATAGATCGACTATACTAGTCAGATGAAGACAATGGATTTTTCAGGCCCGAGATATATTTCAGTTTAAATAATAAGCGGCAATCATTTACATAAACTAAATTGTTAACCATCGGAAATGCAGAGGGCCCTGAAACGTTAGACACAATGGAAAAAAGCAAATAACTGCAAAAATCAGTTTATATAAAACAAGAGGTTAACACAATATAGAAAACGTTCTTTTTCTGTCTGTGCTTTTAAAAAAAACTCCAATGTAATCGAAAGAATAAAAGATTAAACAAAGTAACTGTAACTACTAGACTAATTAACACAGAACTTTAACATAAAAGAGAAAGAAAAAAAATTCCCGCCAACTCAACGTTCAAATAAGACTCAACAACTACCGCTTTCCTAAAACAATGAAAATGATAAATGAGTTGGCAAAACCAAATACTACATGTTCAACAATGCAAAGTGTGTAGGTTCCGCTCCAAGTCAAAGAACTTTCTATGAGTGTTGAGAAATGAAACGAAAGGAAATGAAGACATGAGGCCCTCTTCGTTTAGTTTCTAGAAAAGAAAACTGAAAGTTGAGATCAGCCAAAATGTACGGACACTCCCTCATGTCATAACAACAGAAGTGCAAGTACAGGGACTGAATGGAAGTGAATGCAAACGCCTCCATCAAAAAACATGCTACAACACAAACACAAAGTCATTAGACTGTAACAAATGCTCCATCTGTAGAAATGACATGGATTATATTGAGCATTTCTTGTTGGTACTGCGCCTCTGACTTTTTCTTCTTTTTCTTATGACTCATTAAACTACGTGCTCCTGCCAGAGTCGGCCCTTAAGCAGTAACGCTTTTTAAATCATAAAGTATACACCTTGCTTAGTAAAATGAGCATCACTGTCACAAAGAAAACAAAGTCCACTTCACTCATACATTTAAACCAAATGAAATATTGTACCTAATTATCCTTACCTTGCCCCAAGGTATCATTACGGCTTGTCTTTTATGTTCGCATGATATTTATTGGATTCTTAACACACAAAAACAAAGAACAGAAAGGAGCAAATGAAAGCCTTTTCCAAATATTCAAAGTATGTTTACAAATATCAAAGCAAATACAAGCATATTTCATTAAGAAGATACACACTTTTTCATTACAAATCAGCAACAGCGAAAAAGATGCGATAATCTTCTGACTGTCTAATTCGACAGTCATCTCTGTATATTTTACTCGTGTAGTCACACACACACACACACACACACACACACACACACACACACACACACACACACACACACACACACACAAGACACACAGAGAGAGAGAGAGAGAGAGAGAGAGAGAGAGAGAGAGAGGATGGATGATTCAGATTCGGATGATTTATTCACATAGGCCTAGGCCCCTTATGAAGGGGTATGGAAATAGTACATTGGAAACAAATCTATGCGACATATAACAAAGTATATCAAAATAAGACAAATCATTTGTAACTTTTAAGAGGTAGCAATTTCTCTCATTTTTTAAAATGCCTTATACAAAAATAACGAAAAATGTTTAAGATCTATTGTTGAGGTTGACGACATCAATAGGGTCAATCTAAATAGGGAAGGCTGTCTTTAGAATTTCGGCTTAATAAATTCATTTCTAATGTCCATGAGGGCTGGACATCAAATAACAAAATGCATCTCATTTTCTTGTGACACTTTACAGAGAGGACAAAGCATATCATTGTCATCAACATCGGTTTTGTATCTAAATTTATGGACTGCTAAATCCGATATTCCAAGTCTAAATCTAAGAGAGAGAGAGGGAGAGAGAGAGAGAGAGAGAGAGAGAGAGAGAGAGAGAGAGAGAGAGAGAGAGAGAGAGAGAGAATTGAATGAATGAATGTTTTATTGAAATAAGCTTACAAAGCTCATTCTCATGAGGAACTGCGGAGTGCTGTTCACAATATAACTATCAAAGAATGAATACCAAGAAGACGTGTCAGAACAAAAAAAAAAAAAAAAAAAAAGCATCGCAATGAAAACCCACATCACGGAAGAAATACGTGTACGACACCAATACGACTGTCAATGAATCTGGAAACATGTTCATCCATAGTCATCACGATTTCGGTGTAAAACAGCTTTGCTGTTGCTGGAAGTGGCTTTCGTGTCGTCTCTGTGAGAACAGTGAAGGCAATTCATGTTCCTTTTCATTTCATCTAGGTACGCCAATATATCACTGATTGTCACACTGTCTGAAGGATCACTCTGTGGCTGCTTCGATTGAGAAATGTCGGAATCTTCTGTGCACTCAAAATCACAATCACTGCCGACTGCTTCGGCATCTTCAGTTTTGCGTTGCCTTGTGGTCTCTTTAGTTGCAGGTATCAGGTCATGCTCTTTAATGACAGTGTCGGGTATACTCAAGTAAGAGAACTCAACACAGTCTTGATCGAAACAATACAGTACATCTTTGAAATGCTTTATACAAATATATGCAAACATTCTTCAATATAATTCGTTCTTATCTGCCATGAGCGATACAACTTTAAGCAGACATGAGCTTTTTAGATATTTGGGGGGATATAAAATCATTTCGTAAATCTTGGAAGGCAGGGCAGCACATCATAAAAATGTTGTTCATCCTCTTTGGCATTCTTACACAACGGACACATAGTAGCATCTTCATCAACATTAGTATACCGATACTTCTGTACGAATATATCGGCTATTCGAAATCTTAGTCTTGCCATACAGTTCTTCAAATGTCTGTCAATGTCAAACAAAAGATACGCTTCACAATTCCTAGATGATTTAAATGTTCTATGAAAAGCATACCTGTCACTGTTTTCAAACGTGTTCTCTCACTTTTGCTATCGGTTATCAATCAACCTTTGACGCACTTCTTTTAAAAAGATATTGACATTTTCCACACCGTGATTGACCCAGACGAACCCGAACCCATTGTGATAGAATAAATATGGACTATCAGGCGCCCAACATTTCTTACCTTTTAATTCTAAACTAAGCAATATTTATACGCCGCCTTATATAGTAATTTTTTCTCATCCGTAAGCAGAATTTTCAACCAGTCACTAATACATCGCAAATATGAATTGATGTCATAGGATATCGACCTGTATCCCCATATAATCATCATCTTGCGTTTTAGTTGCACTCCCAAGAATCCATGAAAGCAAACAGGTGAACTTTTTTCTGTTTCAGCAACAGCTTATCCATACACCATAACTCTGCTCCATACTGAGCAATTGGTTGGACTTGCACATCAAAAAAGTTTAAGTAACACATCCAAAGAGTTGTTATTAAGCATATACAATTTTCTCAATATACATAGTACCGCATGTTTTGCTCTGCAGGCAAGGTTCTGACAAGCAGGTGAAAAACGAAGACGAGTAGAGAAATAGATGCCAAGATATTTGTAACAATTCACAACACCCATTGCCTCGCCATATAAAAAAACCATCTCGCCATTGCTGCCAGGTATCCATCTTTTCGAAAAACTACGATGCGGCTGTCTTCCATATTTATCTTAAGTTGAAGCCTTACAGCTGTACTATGCAGGTTATGTTGGGTTAGAGTCCAAGTGGAGTTTCTGATAACAAAGCAATATTGTCAGCTAGTAACAAGATAAATAATTCGAAGATTTCAGGTGACAACATGGCTCCATGAGGTCCCTTTTCAATTACTTCTGAGGCCAATTCATTTATGAATAAATAAAACAATACATGACTACAGGCATCTCCCTGCTTCACACCCTGTGTGCACAAAAGACAGTCTGTGAGTTCATTGCCACATCTTATTTTTTGCTTTCACATTAGAATACATACTTTTTATACACCTGAACAGCTTCTCTTTCACACCATTCTTTTGAAGAACTGGCCACAGAAATTTTCCTTGAGGTGGAATCAAAGGCCTTCTTGAAATCAATAAAAGCAACGTAGAATTTACGATTTAATGAAAACTGCTTCTGTATAATTGCTAATAATGTAAACACTGTAGAGTATCCTTTCTTAAAACCAGCCTGATATTTGTCAGTGATATTGTACTGTTCTACCCACATCTGCAACCTGTAGTTTATAATAGAACTATAGCTTGCTGCCAATGTCACAAAGTGACACTCCTCTGTAGTTGCCAGGATCGTTAACATTTCCTTTTTAACGATGGTACTATGATTCCGTCCATCCTTCAGGGTATATCCCTCGTCAAAAAGAGCACTGAAACCTTTAACAAGGAACTCGACAATAATCTCGCCAACACTGTTAAACATTTCTCTAATTAAGTCATCTGGACCAGCAGATTTGTCGTTTTTCAACTTCTTTGTAGCTAGTACAACTTCTCTTTAGAGACAGGGTCATCCAGAAGACTAATGTCATCTGTGTTTTCCGAATAATTTACCGTTTTTGAATCTATTGTCCTGCCAACATATTTTTCAAGGAGGTTTTTGAAATGTTTATGCCACTCGTTAACAGACATCGAATTATGTGTGTGAGACATCTTGGAAGACACCCTATGTACATTACGCCAAAAGTCATTGTATCATTACCGAGTAAATAAGTAAATAAGATTGTGTAATAAACAAGTGTTGTATTCTTTTTCCTTCCCCTGTAATAGCTTTTCATATTCTTTTCGTGATTTACAATAACTGAACCTGCCAGTGACATCCTATGTTCTGCGGAATGTTCTTAGGAGCTTTGTGGCAGATGTTTCAGCTATTTGGCATTCTAGATCAAACCACACATCGTTACGTATTCTTTTATCAATTCTGATCCTTGTTTTCATACAGTCTGCTTTTTTTTTTTTATACAGTTGTTAAACTTATTCAATGCCAAGTTAATATCCACATCTATGACGTCAACTGCTGCTTCAAGTGAAGATTTAGTACCCTTATTGTTCGTCAGCGCATGAAATAATTCAGCATCCTGTTCCCGCCAGACAAACGTTTTCAATAAACTAACAACAATTTTCATTCATGTTAACTTGAACCTTATGAAGTTTTTCATCTGATAAAAGTTCACATGGAATTCCAGAGGCAAGTGATCGACTCAATGCGTTCGTGTACATACAGAGAACATGATGATATAATACACACATACATAAAGATCAACAGTGGCCAAAAAATAATCATTAACACTATTACCTGTGTCAGAAACGTATCTGAAACGACCTTGGCGGTCGCCATTATATACTCCGTTAAAAATGCATAATTTTATAGCTAGCATATGCTTAGTAAATACCATATCTATTTAATACTTTGTCTTCAGACTCCCTTTTAACACAAAAAGAATCATTTTTTAACGTGTACTATCAACAGTGCTATAAGCACCCTTATCCTGGCTGATATTAGACGTTTTGCTGTTAAGGTCTCCACTTAAAAGAATATACATATTAGAAGATTCAAAGACATTACCTGTGACAATATACTAGTGCACGCATACCATTATCAACATCAAAATACGAGTAGTATGGTGAATTTCCCGGGATACATACAAAACATCTTTGGTCAAATTATGTAGACTTCTTGAAATTACAAACATATTACATTGTTGTAATCAACCCAATTGCTTTAACATATTGTAGAAGTCCTTTCTTCATGAGACAAATTATTCCCCCTGATCGTCTCCCTTGATGTGTAAATTGTATGGCAGGTTTACAGAAAATTTCATGGGTATTAAAAGAAAAAGGTGTAAAATAATCAACTAACGTTTCAACAAGGCAAAAAACGATGTTATATAAGAGAGAGTCTTGATCACCAAATCTTCGACAACACCCCATGACATTCCAATGTAAAAATGACAAACGATTTCCAGCCACACACGTTATTCCTTTCTCGCTCTTTTACGCATGCACTCTTCCCGCTGCAATGTACAATTCTCACTACCAGTCTCAAAATACACATCAACACCACTAGCGGAAGGCAACGAGTTCGCACTATCCTCGTGCACGCGATCGGGAGCTGACATAGCTGCAGTGTCATCTTCTGTCACAAGCTCACGGGGAACACCACCACTTGCACGTGAATACATTCTGTAAGAACTAGAGGAAGACGGTGATGCTATTTTTTTTTCCCCTCTGTGTTATGTACAACTTCCTAGTTACAAAATCTTTTCTATGACATACAATGTATACCATTCTTTATGTATGCTAGGTCGGCTGTATTCCTATTGTATTGGTTTTAGGTTTTTGTAGATGATCCATCACAAATTTCTTCCCCCTCTCTAATCAGGTGGTCAAAAACCATTGTTGCCTTCTTATTTTCTTTTCTGGCTGTCTTTAGATGAAGAACAAGTTTCCGTCGAATCTCCCTAAACCGTGCGGAGAAAACTTCCCCTGTGAATACGTTGCTGCCCCCGAAGATTTCTTCTCTATCTAAGAATTTTTTCCTTGTCTTTAAAAAAGGTACACCGGCCAATAATATAGAATCTTTCTTTTTGTGGAGTCTGTTGGGACGGTCAAAGTCAATATCCTGTGTCAGGTTCAGTTTGTCTGTCAGAAGATCTCTAATTACACCTTCACTTCGCTCTTCAGTTTCATTTTCCTGTCGGGGGATGCCATAAAAATCATATTCTTTCTTCTGGACCGTCCCTCTAGGTCGTCAGCTTTCATTTCTATGTTCTTTACCTTTTCCCATAGTCTTTCGTTTTGTTCTTTCAGAGTTTGAGTTTCACTTTGTCACGGTTCACCTGGTTAAGGGTGACCAATGACGAGGCGCGTGGAAAGAGAGGAGAACCCACAAGTGCCTGACCTCAAGCACACAAATCAAACACTGGGCACGAGATAGATAAACCACAACATTTATTCACATTAAACAGATATTGATGAGAGATGAAGAGACGGGGCCCTAACTAACTAGATAGAACAGTGATGATGCTAACCCCCCCCCCCACCCCCCCCCTAGCCTAATACAGAACCAAGGAGGACTTAATCACCCCACCTACCCCACACTACTGAATCCGGGGGGAAAAGGGAAATGTGGACAATGACAATCACATAAGAAAAAAAACAGTCTTCAAATCTATTTTTAAAAAAAAAAAAAACTAATGGCCTGTCAAAGGAAAACAAAACAAAACAAAACAAAACCTCAAAGAAACGTCCCCAAACAGTTCAATTTCTCTGGTACATTTCTGTCCGCCTCTGTCCTGTTCTGTCTTTCTGGGGCCACCTTGAGTCCAACACCCCCACCACAAAAACCCTCAACTCCCGCGCGCCCCTCACTGCGGTCGCCTCATGACGTCAGGACAGGCAAGGAGGTGCCGACATCCAATCGGAACCTCCCAGGTCCCAGGGCAGCAGGCTGTGTCATCGTCTCGGCCAGCAGGAGCAAGGCCAAGGCGTGGATGAACTGGAGGTGAAGCAGACGAAGACCCAGGGGAAAGGCAGAAGGAGAAGAAAAAAGGGAAATGCAAAACCACTCGTGTCAAAGGAGGACAAAGACGACAGGTCACCACGTCTGGGAAGAGGAAAAGTCCATGTAGACCCCCACCCAGGAAGACGTCGCCCCCAGTCTGACCCTCCTGTCTACTATCCCTCTCCAGTCCTTTCCAAGGCCCTCCTCCGTCTTCTTTTCAATGTCTTTCCCGACTTCTTTCAGGGTCTTCTCCTTTCTTCTTCCTTTGCCCTCCAGATGAAAAGATGATGTGGGGGGGGGGGGGGGGGGGGGTGAAAACAAAGGGATGGTGATGATGGATAACCTCCAACAAGACGACGAATCTCGCTCCAGTGGGCTGACTGCCACTGCAGTTGATATCTAGAATGCAGGGACAATGTACCGTCACGTTTTCTCACCCGTCACGTTTTCTCACCTGACGAGTATATCGTCACGTTTTCTGACCTCTCACGTTTTCTCACCAGGTGAGAAAACGTGTCGGGTTGGCATCACGTTTCTCACCCGTCACGTTTTCTCACTCTCTCTCTCTCTCTCTCTCTCTCTCTCTCTCTCTCTCTCTCTCTCTCTCTCTCTCTCGATCACGAAAAATGTCTTTGGGAAAAAGGAGTTTATATTTTGGAAGGTAACCAGTTGTCAGACGAAAAGGACGCTTACCTAGAGCCGGCCGTTTGGTCCGATCCGACAAAAGATTGAAAGTCGGACCAAACGGTCGACAATTGCGATCTTTCCGTCTGTCTGATAACAATTTTAAAGACGCTATGACAACCCTTATGACACATGGCAAAGGCTAACGCCTTATCAACGTTGGTTAAAATCTGATAAAAACACTAGATTTCTATAAGCACAGACGGACTGACACACAGACACACAGATACTCTCTCTCTCTCTCTCTCTCTCTCTCTCTCTCACACACACACACACACACACACACACACACACACACACGGAGTGAGAAACGTGACGAGTGAAAAACGTGACGATACACCCGTCACGTTTTCTCAACAGGTGAGAAAACGTGACGGGTGAGAAAACGTGACGTAACAGACGAGGCCCTCTCAAACAAAATGATCCATGTAAAGAAAATGAGATGACTCGCGGATCACCCCCCAAATCCAGAGTGCCAAAACTCACCCAAAAAACCAACTTTTTGCCCACCTTCCAACAGTGACGTCGGCGAGCGAGAAGACTGGGTGAACGAAAATGAACGGAACGCACGTGCAAAGACAGTGCACAGTGAGGGCTGGGGGGAAATGGCAAGTGACTGCCCGAAATCAGTCGAGCAGTGTTTGCCCCAAGATTTGGTCCCTCAGGAAAAATGGGCATATAGAGCAAAAGTAATAGGGATCAAAATCCTCAAAAGGGGTGGAAAAGAAAGGTCACGCTTTGCGCGTGACACACTTCTTAAATTGATCACTTCCTCTTTTAGCTCAATCATCTCTTCCCATAGTCCAGCAAACATGTCTTTAACTTGTCGGATATCCCCCTTCACTTCGTTGAATTTTTACTGTGAAGAGTCGCCATGATGTCCTTCAGCGTCGGGTCACCGGCTGTCCGTGAAGGGGAAGAAGCTCCAGCAGCGCCGTCACTGGTGCTCTTCAAGCGGGTTTGGCCGAAGACTTTCCGCCAGATCCAGGTCCAGGGTTCAGCTCCACGTCCCCACAGCAATGTAGAAAAAAGCGCCGGCGTATAAATAGGCCAGGAGCAGGCCAACCCATGACACCGTGTACCCGTTTGCGCCGTTTAAATGTCCGAAAGAACATGGCTTTCTTTTCCAACACACTCGTCGAGCCTTGAAATGTGTGAACACCGGCACAAATTCTCCGCAGACTGACCGAAAAGTAAATCAGCGTCCGGCATGATGACGACCAGGTACTCTCCGGGTTGATGTTGGGGCTCAGAGAGAGAGAGAGAGAGAGAGAGAGCTCAGAGGAAAGAAAAATTTTTTTTTTTAATGTAAGTGTTACGGATGGTGTGCGGTGCGTGTTTTGCTGTCTGTCACTCACTTGAAGAAGTTTGGATGCGTATACGACCTTTCCCTACACATACCCACACCACATGAATTTAGCAGGCAACAAGTTAAGTTTCTTCCTTTTTCGCTGCATGAACCATCGAATCATAACAAATACATATTACATAAGAAGAACAGGCAGGCACACCAACAAATTCACGCCACAACCATTAAGGGCGCGCAACAATACTATGTGCTATATTGACCTATATATACTACTGGCAAAAAGTTAAGGGCCATTGCCAACGCTGTCTCCCAGACCAAAAACACTACAGCCAATGTTAAGAAGAACGGACGCAGAATCTTCCAAATTTATTCAAGAACAAATTCATTGGACCATTGCACGAAATCAACAAATCAAACGTGGACAGCAGGCTGTAATGTCCGATCACCCCCTTCCTCAGGATTGTCACATAAGCCACAACTGAAAACTGCACCATTCAGTACCGAGTGTAGTCACTGTTTGCCGCCAGGCAAGCGGCACAACGTCGACGCATGGAGTCCACCAGGGTCTGAAGAGTGTCCCACGGTATGGCCTGCCACTCCTGCTGCAGAAAGAGAGTGAGCTGGGCCACGTCAACAGGCGGGGGTGGGTGGTGGGGGGGGTGGTGGTGGTGGTGTTGTGGGTTGTGGGCTACCTGCCATTCAAGGACATCCCAGAGGTGCTCAATTGGAGCCAGATCGGGTGAGCGAGATGGCCACTGCATCCGGATGATCCCCTCTCTTGCTGCAGATGATCGTCCACTACACGAGCCCGGTGTGGACGGGCGTTGTCGTCTTGGAAAACAGCAGCGTTACCAATGGCCTGAAGGGGCAGGCTGGATCAGGGGCCTCACAATCTCGTCACGGTACCGCACCCCTGTCAGCATGCCTGGAATGACGTACAGGGGGAGTTCTGTCTTGACGACTGAAGCAACCCCAGACCATCACAGAACCCCCTCCATAATGATCCACCTCACGAACTGTGGCGTCAGCAAAACGTTCTCCTGGTCTTCGCCACACTCGGGTCCTGCCGTCATTGAATGCCAAGGTGAAGCAGGACTCATCTGTGAACAGCAGTTCGAGACCATTGCTGCCTCGTCCAGCGAACGTGATGGCGACACCAGTCTGCCCGTGCTCTGCGGTGAGCTGGAGTAAGTGGTACTTGGACTGCTGGTCTCTGGGATGACAGCCCGAACTCGTGCAAACGGTTACAAACTGTCCTTCTACTGACATTGACATTTGCAGCCTGCAGGAGCTCACGCCTTTAAGTGGATGAGGGTGACAGTCCGATTGGCGTAGGGCAGACAGCGGGAGGAATCGGTCAGCATGTCTGTTGGTACACTGAGGACGGCCTGATAGTGGCCAATCCTGCACGCTGTCCAGTGGCCTGAAACCTCTCTACAAGACGTTGGATGGTGGAATGGACACGTTCAGACGCCTAGCCACCTCGTGGCCAGAAAAATCCTTTCGTCAATCAACGCTAAGGCACGTCCACGATCGGCAGGGTCCAGTGTTTGCCTTTGTGCCATGCTTTTTGGGCTGGCGTAGACGACCGTTCTGTTTACAGATTTGTGGCCAACGGCGTCTGATCTGTGTTCATGAACGAGGTGCCATGCACGTGCATCATGATGACCACCAGACCACGAGCATTTCGCCCTTTTTTTTCAAACTCATATGCTCCCACAGGCACCCGTTTTACCGATTTTACGTGGTTTCCCGCACGTGCAGCTGCGCTCCACCTTGTACCGCAGTGGGTTTTTAGGTGTGTGATCTGTTAAGGAACATCTGTTCAATATGTCTAACCACGTTTGGGGTCATTGTGACTTCGTTTCAAGCCTATTATTTAGACACTCAGACACTAACGTCAAAAATGACAGGTGGCCCGTAACTTTTTGCCAGTAGCATATATAAAACAAGTGAACAGCTAAATTGTTGTCCCCACAATTTGGGACCAGACAAAAATGGTCCGTCACAGTAAGTGACAAAGCAATCAGTGGCTATGTGAAATTAGTCTTGGTCCCAATATTAAGAGGCTGGATCACATGTCCTTACAGTTCACCAAACGACTAAAACATTCAAAGCAGCACTCGAGTGCCGAGTAATAAACATACAAAGTATGCATAATTGATCAATAAGGGGAAACGGTGAAGGTATGGGGGGCTGGGGGAGGGATGGAAAGGGAGGGCGGAGGAGGGAAAAAGAAGTAAACAAAGTGATGTCGTTTTTGTACTGTTGTATTTATTTGAAAATGAAATATATTTTGTAAAGGGAGCAAAAAGGTAAGCATGAAAATGAGAAGAAAACTGCTACATGGTGACTGGCTTCAGGGCCTTCTTCCTCGTAGACCCCTTTGTAACACTAAGGAGAGAGACAGCAATGGGAATAGCTAGTGCGCCCCTCAGAGGCAGTGCACCCACGCCGCTCGTCCCGACACCCCGTCCATAGCCACAGCCCGTCGGCCCCGCCGCAGCCCCGGCACCGACAATCCACAGGGAGCATTCAGTGTCAAGTCGTCAAGAGGCAACCCACCGGAGGAGACACTGCACTGCTGCCGAGTCACTTCGGTGGTGTTCAGTGGCGCCTGTTCTGATCTAACATACGCAGGACACAACCTACTAATGCCCCCTACTGACGACAGCAATTGCTTAGTCGCGGAGCCGGCGTGAGTGAGCCCTCCGGAGGGCTCCGACGACAGCCCCCATAGACACGCCGACCGGTACCGGTGACCAAACCAGGCCGTGGGGGAGGACATCGAAATTGAGGTCACCATGAGAGCAGGGCATGAAGGGCCACAGAATTTGAGACTTTTTTTTTTTTGCTGATCGATGATGAAATGAGGATGATTAAGATGAGCTAAGGATTTCCATTTCGGTCTAAGACTACATGACAGGGCTGTACTCTACGCTTCCTTTCATAATATATCCCGGCGTCAACCAGGCCCGAGAGATACAGGCACCTGCAGTGTTGGTCAGGAAATTTGAGCAACACTCTCAGAAACGCATCCATTAAGTGGATGAAACTCGACTGTGTGGTCCCAGTCTTCCCAACTGAGTCCGCAGCAAAACTCAACTCTGGGTAGGAGCCGGTCGGGGCAGAAAAACCCACATGACTTCTGATGGGATTCGAACCCCGACCTCCCAGCCGGGAGTCCGCGACGCTAACCCACTTCGCCACGGCGGCTGGTTCTCTTCGGGGTCTCTCCTCTCTCTCTCTCTCCGTCCGGCCCTGTCTCTTCCTCTCTCCCCTCTCCTCTTCTCTCTCTCTCTCTCTCTCTAATCTCCGTCTCCTCCCTCTCTGCTCTCACTTCTCTCATCCCTCTCTCTCTCCGCCTCTCTCGCTTCATGTCGTATCTCTCTTGGCATCCTTGCACTCTCTCTTGTAGCTCCTCATTCGGCTCATCACTGCTTCAAAGTACGTAATGCTCCCTCTCCTAGGGTCTCCTCTCTCTGAAAACTCTTGAATTATGAGCCTTACATGACAAAGCTCTGTGTCCTATCCTCTGTCTTTGCTTACCTCCTCTCCTCCGTCCTCCCTCTCTCCCTCCCCTCACCCCTCTCTCCTCTCTCCCGCTCCCCTCCTCCCGTCTCCCTCTCTCTCTCCCTCGCCCTCCCTCCCTCGCTCTCTCTCCATCTCCTCTCTCTTTTCTCTCTCCCCTCCCCTCCTTCTCTCTCCCTCTCTCCCTCCTCTCTCTCCTCCCCACCTCCTCTCTCACACACTCCTCCATCTCTCTCTCGCTCTCTCCTCCTCTCTCCTCTCGCTCTCCTCTCCTCTCCCTCCCCTCCCCCTCCTCTCGTCCTCTTCCAATTCCTCTCCATCCTCGTTCGCTCCTAATTCTCTCCTCGTCTCTCCTCTTCCTCTCTCGCTCGCTCTCCCCCTCGCTCTCCTCCTCCTCTCTTCTCTTCTCTTCCTCCTCTCATCGTCTCCCCTCTACTCGCTCCTCCCCTCCCCTCCGGTCTCTCTCCTCCTCTCCTTCCCTCTCTTCCTCTCTCCTCTCTCTCTTTCTCTCATCCTCTCTCACTCTCTCTCTCTCTCCTCATCCCCTCGCTCCCCTCTCCCTCCCCTATCCCTCTCTCCCTCGCCTCTCCTCTCATCCTTCTCTTCCTCCGCCCCTACCCTCCTCTCGCCTCTCTCCTCTCTCTCCTCCTCTCATCGCTCTCTCTCTCTCCCTCTCCTCTACCTGTCGCTCCTCTCTGTCCCTCCATCTCCTGCTCGCTCCTTTCTCCTCTCGGTTCTCTCTTCCTCTCTCTCGTGTCAGTTCTCTCTCTCTCCGACCTCTTCTTCTCGCCCTCTCTCTCTAGGGGCAGATGAACCTTGATCCTGACTTACATGTCCCTCCTCCCGTCCTCTCTTCCTGTCATGTCCTCTCTCTATTCTCGTTGTCCTCTCTCTCTCTCCCATCTCTTCCTCGCTCATCTCTCGTCCTCCATCTCAGTCTCCTCTCCTCCGTCTCTCTCCTCTCTCTCTCTCTCTCTGTATATGTATGTATGTGCGTGCCTCGCTTTTTATTCCACAGAGTGAAAGTGTTTATAAACCAACATTAGTAATACATAAACCCAGACGCTCTCGTTTTAAGCTATGAAAGTCCGCAGGGGAACGTGCGTCAATAATAGAGCATGCAGATCTGCATGGCGCGTAGACTCCGGTCAAAGTGGGAGAAAACCAGAGGGGCAAAATGGAGGCCTCCCCGGAAAAAAAAAAAAAAGCAAAAGAAAGAGAAAAAAGTAAAAAAAAAAAAGAGAAAAGGATTGGATGTAAAGAGGGATTAAAAAGCAAAGAAGAAGAAAGAAAGATTGAAAAGCGAAGACACAAAGAATAAAGGCAGAAAACGAGCATAAGAAGAGGTAAACCAGGACAACAGGAAGCAGAAAGTGTGGACAAGGCTAATGAAGAATACGGGGGAAGAGGAGGAGGAAGAGGAGTAGGTGGGAGAGGAGGAAGGAGGAATAGAAAATTATGAGAAGCTTACAAGGCAACTGACAAACGCCGATGATATCGACAGAATGATGACACGAAGCTCCATTAGGATGTAGAGGGTGCGTAAATGCTGGGGGACTATGAATGTTGATTATGCAGTTTGAAATCGCACTGCTTTCTGGGAAAATTTTACTGTTTCTAGGAAGAAATTGTCTGTTTTCACAGGAAAACTCATGAGTGTGTCTGTTTTCACATATAAATTAATGTTCTTGCTTTTATGGGCAAATGTCTGTTCTTACGAGGCTATTAATGAAATTCTGTTTTCATAAAGCAGAGTACTGTTTCCGAAAGAAATGTTTTCACGAAGAAAACTACGGGAAAACTGCATTAATTTTCTTCGTAAAATCAGCAAATCTTATTGTGATGGAAAGTTTTCTTTTTTTTTTTGAAAACAGCAACTTTCTTTGTCAAAGAAAAAGAACTTAGTTTTGGGGGGAGAAAAATTATTGTGTACTTAAAGATAATTAGAGTTTTCTTGAAAACAAGCAAACAGAAAACAGCGAATCTTTGTTTGTTTTGCTTTTTTTGTTGTTTTTTTTCTTTGTTGTTGTTGTGGTGTGTTGTTGTTGTTATATTTTTGTCTTGTGTTTTTGTTTCGTTTTTTTTACGGAGAAAAACTACTTAAAATGTTTTCATTTGGATAATCACCGTGAAAGGCAATCGCCACCAGGAAATTTTTGTTTGTATGAATGAAAGAATTGTTTACAAAATCTTAGGCAACAGTTAGAAAAAATAGAAGAGATAGGTGACTTTTTTTTTGTCCTTTGTTTTCGTTGTTTTGAACGTCATTTAGTTTTATCCTGCCTTAAGAAGCCCAATACGACAAAATGCTCTGTGTGTTTATTTTGTAATTTATTTGGCGGCGCACTAATTTTGTTTTTGTCTTTTTTTTTTGTCGAATTGCCGCCCTGCAGTTATTCCACTGTGAAAACACTGTGTTAATGAAGAAAAATGACTACTTTTACGTAGAAACGTGTTTATCGTGAGCTTTTGAGACTAGTAGATTACCATTATTGTTGTCTGTTGCTCCACTCTGTTGTCCCTCTCCTACAGCCCCCTCCCCTCCCACCATGATAAACAGACAGACCAGTGACAGTCATGAGAGAAGTAGGCCTACCCAGCAGTCACTGCGAATGGTTTCAGCCGAGGGCCCAGAGCTTTTCAACGGCCCGAAAGATGACTCATTCCCAGAACAGTTATGTCTTCACCTCTTGTCCACAGCCTTCGCCTTCATGAACCTGCAGCACGCTAGCTCTGACGTCATTCTCACCGTTAGCCACTTTATTCTTCAGCGAGTCTCTCGCGTTTGTGCGCGTATGTTCCAGTGTTAAGTACAGTAGGGAGTAAATGGTCCCAGTGTTGAACAGTTCACCACAAACTCATTCACATGAACACCATACAAAGCTAACACCTCTCCCTACCAATCGCAGATAAGCTTGCCGAGTTCAGCTAGACACATTGCCCGACGTACATCTATCTATCTCTCTATATACATATATATATATATGTGTGTGTGTGTGTGTGTTGTGTGTGTGTGTGTTGTATATATCATAAAAGAGACAACTGAATACGAAAGACGAAATTCTAATAAATCTAGTTTCTAAGCTAGATTTTTTTTTTCTTCTTCTTTATTCCCTTTGAAATCCAATTCTTTGGGCTACAGATCTAGTTATGTCCAGCCGATTCCCCCCTTCCCCTTCACGCAAAAACTTTGTAATGTCTCCTGATTCGTAGGGAGATTCGTCGGGTTTTTACCCAGTGGTCTTCGGTGTTGTTCGTAGACTGTTCCACCTATATACATCCTCGTGTGGAAAAAAAAAAAATCTTCAGTGTAGTCTTCGGGCCAAGATGGACGCTACACAGAGAAACCACTGATCACTTCTCTTCGACTTTCCATTGAGTTTGAACATAATGGTCATTTATTTCACTGAAAACATTCTTCCACTGAGCGTTCACAGTCCAGTGAAATGTACACCTACATACTACATTGAAATGGATGGTATGGGGATGCATTTCGTATGACACAGTTGGACCACTGGTGTTCGTGGAAGGCAATATGAACAGTCAGAAGTACACTGATGTGCTGGAAAATAACTTTCTGCCGTTTGTTGCCAACCACTACCCAAACAAACGTTGGTACCTGCAAGAAGACAACGCCTCTGTTCACACCGCTCGGCTCACACCGAGACCTGGAAGCGACAGCACAGAGTTCCCGTGTTTTTCTGGCCCCCTCGAAGTCCAGATCTAAATCCGATCGAGAACCTGTGGCAATTCACCAAGACTCACGTAAGAAAAAACATTCGCCGCATCAGTACTGTCGCAGACCTGCGCTGTGCACTCACCACTTGCTGGAATCAACTGACTGTTGCCTACTTCCACTCCCTCAACGACTCTCTGTCGAGGCGCTGTGAACATGTTTTGAGTCGGAAGGTCCAGATTACCAAGTACTAGCAAGTAAAGTCCAGCCTAAAGGTAAGAATGATAAGTTTTCAGCAACAGGCGCCTGTAGGTAGTCAGCGTTGGAAGTGCCGAGAGGGGACAGCCTTTTGTCCCATGAGTAACTAACATGCTTACCAGCGAGCCAATCAGTGATCCATGAGTAACTAACATGCTTACCAGCGAGCCAATCAGTGATCTATGAGTAACTAACATGCTTACCAGCGAGCCAATCAGTGATCCATGAGTAACTAACATGCTTACCAGCGAGCCAATCAGTGATCTGTGAGTAACTAACACGCTTACCAGCGAGCCAATCAGTGATCTGTGAGTAACTAACACGCTTACCAGCGAGCCAATCAGTGATCCATGAGTAACTAACATGCTTACCAGCGAGCCAATCAGTGATCCATGAGTAACTAACATGCTTACCAGCGAGCCAATCAGTGATTTCATCGTTTGTTTAGAGTCAGTGCGTTTTGTTTCATCTGTCTATCAATGTCTTTATCTAAATCAGTCTTTTAGTTTTTATTTGTGTTTAAGACTTGATGATCATTTTGAGTTACTTGAAAGAGTTATCACTCACAAGCTATTGTACTGAAAGTGAACACGTATTATCATGATCGTATCATAACCGTTGTTGTATGCCTATTTCTAACGTACAGTCATCATCATCATCATCATCATCATCATCGTCATCGTCATCATGATCATGATCATCATCATCATCAACATCATTGGCACACATGCATACTATAATATGAATACGACAGTGGCTGGTACTCACATAAACGAAGGGGGTCAAAGTGACTGAACCGATAGAGGGGAGGGGTGGGGGAGGGGCTGGAGGCCAGATGGGAGAAGGAAACGTTTTAAAAGCGGCATAAGAGTCCAGTGTTGGCTTGTGATGCAGAGGGAGAGGAAGCTTGTTTCACGTGCGTGGGCCAGAGACAGGGCATGAGCGGAGGCCGGTATGTGAGAGTAGAATGTTGATAATAGAAACAGTGGGGATCTGACGTGGAACGGAGAGAACGGAATGGGGTTTAGTGGTGAGAACAGTCTCACAGATAGAAAGCGGCAGACTTCAGATTCCTTTATTGCAGACAGTATGGATTTTTTTACGTAGTTCTTAGTGAGGCAGGTTGTCAATGGAAAGATTGCCAGAGGACAGTGGTGCGTTCTGATCTTTCTCCTCTGAGATCAAGTCGGATGATGGAACTTGGCACTGGTCGAAGGGCGTGGGTGGATGGAGAGAAAAACTGAAATACATACAAACACACAAATCGGAGAGTATAAAACGAAGCTTATGTAACACAAGATACTAAACAGAAAAGTGACGTTTCATGAAAACAGGTCAGATGACTGTCAACACGACACATGAAAACAGGCAGGAAACAGCTCAGATGACTGTCAACACGACACATGAAACAGGCAGGAAACAGCTCAGATGACTGTCAACACGACACATGAAACAGGCAGGAAACAGGTCAGATGACTGTCAACACGACACATGAACAGGCAGGAAACAGGTCAGATGACTGTCAACACGACACATGAAACAGGCAGGAAACAGGTCAGATGACTGTCACACGACACATGAAACAGGCAGGAAACAGGTCAGATGACTGTCAACACGACACATGAAACAGGCAGGAAACAGCTCAGATGACTGTCCCTGGGAGAATCTGTCTTGTTCTGACCTACAGGCAACAGGCATGAGGAATGCGTTCCATAAGGCTCCCCAGATAACCGTCAGATACCTCAGAACGTTCACAGGGCAATTGTCTGACGCTTGCCAGGAGGAGAATCCTTCATTATTCATGTCATCGTCCCACCTGAACCATGAGTGCAGGCTGTCAAATGATGTAAACACAGACATTCCGTCATGCTGTGATGACGGTGGGCCCTGCATAAAACCTGCTGCGGCTGAAGCCTGGCAACACTGAACTGAAGCGTGTTGTGTCAAACTGTTCACCGGTGTGCAGCAGATATTGGTGGCTGTGATATTCTATTTGAAACCTGTAGATTGTCAGAGAATCATATTTGATCTGTCACTCTAAATACAAGAGCATATTATAAGTGTCTGTTGCTCTCTTTTCCTCTTTTTGATTCAGACACTCTGTATTTATTAAATAGTTTATCTCCCATAATGCATTGGCACCCAACATCACTGCTTCAGTGACAATCTGATCAGACAACTGCAGCTCTGCTCATTTCGCTTTGTCTGCTAGTTTACAAACGCTTAAATGCCAGCACTAGCACATGAACCCAAGAGATCCAAAGGTGAAGCTTATGTCCACTTTCCCCATAGGTATTTGGCAACAATCACATCATTTGAAGCCGAAAATCGTACAAGTAGGAGCAAATGTGATTTCTTCCAGCTTGAAAAAGATCTCCATAGAGGCCGAGCGGTTTCCTTCTCCTCTGTCAGATCGGCTGCCACACGACTCTTCGCTTTGAAGCGACCTCAGACCTCAGCCCAGTGCCACACTCCAGTGTAGGTCTTTGCTCTTAGCAAGGCTGGAGACGTGGTTGGTCAGATTCAAAGGAGAGTGTCCACCCTTCCGTACTCTCTCTCTCCCTCTACTCCCACGCTGGGTTCGCTCTACACTTGAAAAATCAATATCACACAAACACAGTGCGCAAGATAACACAGAAAGAGTGCGGGCGAGCGTGCGTGCTTGCGTGTGTGTGTGTGCGTGTGTGCGTGTGTGTGTGTGTGGTGTGTGTGTGTGTGTGTGTGTGTGTGTGTGGACAGGCGCCTCTGGGCAGACGATATAATGGTTTCTGTTTTTCAGACTGACGGATGGTCCCTATATGCTGCCATGAAGGTTTCTGGCGCTTCCCTTTTTATTC
>JADBJO010019730.1:56104-66290 GCA_016801955.1 Conus betulinus | reverse complement strand
GAATCTTCAGAGGATAACTTAGGTAAAAGAACCAAGACCATCGAGCAAAGGCATAAAGGTGCACGCGCAAACTCACGCGCACACACAATTACACATAACAATAAGAACAACAACTTCTCCCCCTGAAACACATTCCATGCACACACGCACACACACACACACACACACACACACACACACACACACACACACACACACACACACACACACTCACACACACACACATACACACAGACTCTCTCTCTCTCTTTCTCTCTCTCTCTCTCTCTCTTGCTCTCTCTCTTTCACACACACACACACACACACACACACACACACACACACACACACACCACACACACGCACACATCAACACTTTCACAGACATGTCTGTGGACTCTCTAAATAACAGCTGGCATTACCCCACTGATTAACACACACACCACACACACACACACACACACCACACACAACACACACACACACACACACAAACACACACACACACACACACACACACGCACGCACGCACGCGCACGCACACACCACACCAGCGCACACACGTCTATAGTATACGCTGGGGACCCTAAGAGATTCAAAGTCTTATCTCAGTTGACATGTGTTTCATCTTGTGTGTCAGTTATTGAAAAGGCCCAGTATGAGTTTGCCCAAATCTCTAGGAGTCTTCGCAATGTTGGCCTTGAAATTATTCCAATGTTTGGTTGGTGATGTTTCTTGCTCTTCCCTTAAGTCTGGATGTGCGACCACCTCCTCGCTTGATGTTCAGATCTGAAAGATGGTCTATGGTATAGTGGCTTTGCTCTTGTTTGCTTAAGTGATTCTTCAGATTTCTTATCACATCAGATCGGCCAAGCAATAATCCAGTTCTTATCCTTGCCTTGCCAGCCAGTGTGTCTGCTCTCTCTCGTTTCCTTTAACTCCAGCATGTCCAGGGTAGTACATCCACATGAGTCTCCCCAATGGAAGGCTGCACAACACTTCCTTCCAAGCAGGATTTTCCATTCCAGTTTTCCGTTTCTGAAGTAGGTTCATGGAGTCAGTCAGTATCATGGCTTGTTGAATTTGAAACTGGCTGGCTTGTGGATGTAAGCCTGTGGAGTGCGTGTGTCACTGTTTCTACCTCCATTGTTAGACTTGAAGTCGTGAAACTGTGCGCACCATTGTCTTCCTGAATTATTCGGCCATTTTGCTTCACTGTGCATCCCCAGCCTGACTTACCTTTGGTGACAGAACCGCCAGTGTATCTTTTGTGCAAAGGTCTTCTACCAGCATCTAAAATTCCTGCATCTGTTTTGCCTTCTGGCCATTCTCTACAATGTCTTCCAAGTTCTGGAGTGATGGCAGTTTGGTAGAGGTGCTTCAAGTGGTCTGGATATTTCACCCATTCCTTGTGTTTCTTTGATTTATGCTAACTGGCACGCTGCTGTATACTGTCTTCTCTGCCTGCACCATCCATGATTTTCCACGTCCGTCCTAGCCTTTTGTTTCCTTGACCACTTCATGAAGTGGGTTTGGGGGATTTTCAAGGGCTCTGAAATATGCCTTCACCTGTTCCAACTTGTGTCTTGTTTGCATTGAAGAAGGGTCGAGCAGGTATCACAGAGTTTGAACGGGCATGTCCTTTGTGGTTCCCAGGATCAATCTCATTGCTTCATTTGAATTCTTTCTTATTTGAGAAGGTTGCTGTTGGACAGTGTTGTAAGCCCTAATCCATAGTCTATCACACTGAGTACAGTGTGCGTATATACAGTCGGTAGAGATGGCGCTGTTCAGTGCCTTTAGCTGCCATTGCTTTCATGGCAGATAGGCCTTTTTTGCATTTACGAACACTATTCTCAACATGCTTTTCTACAGGTTAGCATTCTGTCAAAGCCTACACCCTAATAGCATAGGTTGTTAGTTGATTCAATTGGTGTTCCATTTAAGGAAACTGGTGATGGTACTTGTCCTCATGTCTTGTTGTTGAGAGTGCAAACTAATGTCTGGGCTTTTATAAGGCTGATGGACGGACCACTTTCTTCACACCACTGAGCAATGTTTGTTCAACTGTTGCTGAACTGTTTTCATTCTTTCTTTCAACATTCTTTGATGTTTTGTAGATCAAACCATCATCTGCAAATGTCATCACTCGAGCAATTCCGTTCTGTTGAGGTCTGCTAAGCCTTTAGTGTAAGCACTGTACAAAACAGGGGAAGTGGAGAACCTTGAGGTAATCCCATAGAAAGTTTATGAGGCTTAGAAGTCCAATCGCCAAATCGTAGAATGATGGTTCGCTCCCAGAGTGCCGCTGCTATCCATCGTGTAAGTGTCTTACTGACTCCATAGTCAAGGAGTGGTTCCATGAGAAGCGAGAACTGGACTTTGTAGTATGCATCTTCCAGATCTATTGCAACAGCTAGTGTTTCTTCCTTTCTTTCTTTGGAATCCTTCATACACTTCATAGGCAAAAGCGGCCGTATTTTTCTCATGTACTTTTTACCTGTTCTTTAGCTTCCTTGATTTGATTGGAGGATTTGTGGACTTTCAAGATCTCTTGCGAGTTTTCTTGCTATGATTCGGTTCCAAGAGCTTGCCTGTTATATTTTGCATAGTGAGTATACGGTAGCCATTTAGCTGATGACGATCTTTTTCCTGGCTTTGGTTAAGCTTTCAGGTAGCTGTGTGTCCAGTCTTCTGGGACATTGCCTTTATCAAAACTCTCCTGGTAGAGACTGAAGAGTTTGGCTCTCTCTTCTGAGAGCTGTTTTGATTTCTGCATACCGTTTTTTGTCTGGTCTTGAAGTACTATCCTTAGTGCATCTAGCTATTGCGTCATCCAGTTCACATTCTGTGATTTTATCATTAATGACAGAATGAGCTAGGTGCTAGCTTAACTGGGTCAAATGTTTCTTCCTTTCCTCCAGATTTCTTTGATCTCTCTTTTCTATGAAATGTTTAAGTAGAGCTGACCCTTTCTCTCAATTTGTCTTCAGTTTTGTGATCCCATCAGTGTCTAAGATATCTGGGGTTGCGTTCGTTTCGGGTTTTTTCTCCATGCGACTATAAAAGTGCTAGAACTGAGTCAGTTTGTGTTATAATTAAGTGACAGACAAAACTGTTGCAACTTTGTTTCTTTTGCTTCTTCTGGTACACTGTCGAATTGTTCAGTCTTCTGATTCATGTCTGTTTTGATAGCTAGATCAGGGCAAGGTTTTCTTTCTCTCTGCCAAATTCTAACAGACTTGCGTTTTCTTTCCAGGCTGATTCTGTGTCTATATTCCACCAAAGGGGTTGGACGATTTGTTTGGTTGTAGCATTGTTTCTTTTGCAACGTCTACTCCTTAGCGTTCCTATATATATCGCCTTCATTGTCGTTGCATTAAAAAAGTTCTATTTGTTTCGTTTTTGTAACTTTTGATGTTTCTGTAAACTGAACACAACAGAAAATGGTCACTTCCATGATCAAGAAGGGATTCTGTATTCATACCTGCTGTTAATTTTGGTCAAATGAGTGCAAAGTCAATGATACTGCCAGTGTCACCCTGCCTCCCTGTAAGTGTTGGGGATGATGATGTCAGTGCACTAAGAAGTACTTCGTGCATTAAGATCTCCACATAGTATGACAGAGTCTCCAGATTCATGTTCTATTTCCTCCACCAAAAAGGAGCACACAACACACACACACACAACACACACACACACACACACACACACACACACACACACACACACACACACACACACACACACACACGCGCGCGCGCGCGCGCACTCACGCACGCACACACGCACGCACACACACACACACACACACACACACACACACACACACACACACACACACACACACACAACAAGATACAACTCCTCCCCCTAGCCCCCACCCCCCCGTACACACACACACACACACACACACACACACACACACACACACACACACACACACACACACACACACTCACACACTCACTCACTCTCACTCTCTCTCTCTCTCTCTCTCTCTCTCTCTCTCTCTCTCTCTCTGTCTCTCACACACACACACACACACACACACACACACACACAAACGCGCGCACACACACACACACTCACACACCAATACTTGCACACTCACGCCCATGGACTCTGTTATTAACATGCTGGCATCACCCACTGATGATGAACACACTCCAGTGTGCACACGTCTATAGTATGCCCTGCAGGCACTGACAGATTCAATGTCTTATCTCAGTTGACCTGTGTTTGATCCCTTGTGTCTGTAATTGGAAAGGCCCAGGTTAAGTTGCCCCAGGCTCTAGGTGTCTTCGCAGAGTTGGCCTTGAGATTATTCATTAAAGTATTGGCTAGATAAAATTTTCCTATGAAAATGAAGCTCCGAACATCATTTGTTTCATTTGAAAATTACCAAAGTGTTATCATTCTTCCCCCCACTCCCCCTTCCCCCCTCCATGAGTTCAACCTGCCATTGGTTGGGGAGCTTGTGTGAGTCTATGACACTGAGAGCAATGCTGGTGGGAGATTCGTCTCCTGGTAGGGCCTCCCAAGCCAGACACAGGTCAAAGGGTAGAGACCAGACAAAGAGCACTCAACTGTCCCTCCAGGTTGGGGGGTTTGAATTGGGCTAACAACCCGGTCCTAGAAAAAAACACAATTTGTTACAGAAACTGCGATGACATTCTCTGAAAATAACATGGTTGAGGAAGAGTCCTCTCTACCAGAGCCCATGACGCGAGCTGGTGAAAGCCTTCAGGAAGCCAGTGCGCCAACACCTCTTCTTAAGACCAAAGCCAAGACCAGGATAGGGACCTGGAAGATAAGAAGCCTATATGAGACTGGAAAAAAAAAAAAACAGCACAAGTGAGTAGAGAGACGCACAGGTACAACCTAAAGATCCTAGGCCTGTGCGAGACTAGATGACAGGAACAGGAAGAACAAGGTTGACAAGTGGAGACACCATCATCTACACTGGACGAGAAGAAGACCAGCCACACACGCATGGAGTCGCGCTGCTGATGACACCCCAGGCGACGCGAGCACTGCTGTCCTGGGAACCAGTGTCACCAAGGATTCTCACTGCAAGATTCAATTCAAAAGGCAGGAAAACCACCATCTTACAGTGCTACGCCCCACAACAAACGTAGCAGACACAGAGGAAAAGGAGGAGTTCTACAATCAACTCCAAACAGTCATGGATAGAGTGCCGAAGAGAGACCTTAAGATCCTCATGGAAGATCTCAATGCCAAAGTGGGAACGGACAACAAGGGCAGAAAGCAGATTATGGGCATACACGGAACAGGAATACAAAATGAAAATGGAGAACTGTTTGTGGAATTCTGTGCTTTCAACGACATGGTCATTCGGAGGCACTGTTTTCCCACACAAAAAACATTCACAAGATGACTTGGAATTCACCTGATGGGAAGACCCAGAACCCAAATCGACCACATTACCATCAGCAGAAAATGGCGCAGAGGTTACATGACGTGAGAGTGAAACGAGGAGCAGACGCAGCATCAGACCACAACCTTGTGATAGCTGTGCTAAAGACCAAATTGAAAGCCTACAAAGACCAAGCAGGCCGACTATCACATAAGTACAATGGTACACAGTCTGAAGGAGAGAGTAACAACAGAGGAGTTCAAACTGGAACTGAGAAACAGATTCAGCATACTTGACCAACTTGCTGAAGAAACAATCGAAGACCACTGGTGTGGCCTGAGGGAGGTCTGGCAGACGACATGTGTGAACAAGTGCTTGGAAAGAAGCAACGAAAACACAAAGAATGGCCGACTGCTGGAACATGGACCCTCCTCACAGAGCGGATGGACCAAAAAAAGACCAGATCAACCAGACCCTAGACCAAACCACAAGCAAGAGTTACAGGCACACTACTGGGACGTCAACCGCCAAGTTAAGAACAGTGCTAGACAAGACAAGTAAAGAAACAATTCATCCATGAGCTCACAGAAGAGGCAGAAACAGCAGCAGGACACAGAAACATGAAAAGACTGTATGAATTTACTCGAACACTTTCTGGAAAGACCAGCAACCCCAGTCGCCTGGTCAAAGTCAAGGAGGGAAACACCATCGCAGGAGAAGCTGAACAGAGAGCAAGGTGGGCAGAGCACTATAAAGAGACACTGAAAGACCTGCACCACCTGTCCCCCCCCAGACATTCCACTACCAACTCAGCTTCTGGACATCAACACAGGCCCACCAACCAAGACGGAAGCTACCAAAGCCATCAAGTCACTGAAGTCAGGTGAAGCAGTGGGTCCATGCTGAATTCCACCTGAAGCACTGAAAGCAGACATCCAGACGTCAACAGAGATGCTGCATCCACTGCTAAGCAAGATCTGGGAGCAGGAACGAGTGCCAGAAGACTGGAAAAGAGGCCACCTGGTGAAGCTGCCGAAGAAAGGGGACTTGTCATCCTGTAACAACTGGAGAGGGATTATGCTGCTGCTGTCCATCCCGGAGAAGGTGCTGGCCAAAATCATGCTAGAGAGACTAAAGACCGCCCTAGACAAGACCCTCCGCCAAGAACAAGCTGGATTTGGCCAAGACAGATCAAGCACGGACCAAATAGCCACCATGAGAATTATCATCGTGCAGTCTCTGGAGTGGCAGACCCCCTTGGACGCAGTATTTGTGGGTTTCCAGAAGGCGTTTGACAGCATCGACAGAGATACCATCTGGAAACTCATGCACCACTATGGCTTCCCACCCAAGTTTGTTGCCATCATCCAACAACTCTACGAAGATGCCACATGCCAGGTCGTCCACGATGGGAAGCTAACGAAGCCCTTCACCATACAAACTGGCGTCCGTCAGGGGTGTCTTCTATCGCCGACAATTTTCCTGATGGTCGTTGACTGGATAATGTGGCAGTCTACAGATGGCAAGAGGACAGGACTTTCACCAAGCAACTGGAAGACCTGGACTTTGCCGACGACATCAGCCTTCTTTCCCACAAACAGCAAGACGCACAAGAGAAGCTGTGCTGAGTAGCAGAAGAAGCAGGAAAGACGGGCCTCCAAATCAACACAAAGAAAACAGAAGCCATGAGAGTCAACAAACAGCAACGAGACCTACTACGACTACTACAACAGTAAGATATCATTGAAGTTGACAAGTTTGTCTACCTCAGCAGTGTGGTCAGCAAAGATGGAGGCACAGATGAGGATATCAAGAGCTGCATCAATAAAGCCAGGCACACCTTTACTACGCTACTGCCTATCCGAAATTCCTCTGCCCTCTCACTCCACAACAAGATCAGAAACATCAACTCAAATGTGAAATCTGTCCCTCTGTATGGTTCTGAAACGTGGCGAAGAACAAAGACAAAAACACCCAAACTCCAAACATTTAACAACAGATGTCTACAAAACATTGTGAACATCAGATGGCCAGACGTTATTGCCAACACAGAACTGTGGAACAAGACCAAGCAAGTTTCAATAGAATTAGAAATCAGAAAACGGAACGGAAGTAGGGATGGATTGGCCACACCCTCAGAAAGTTTCCATCCAACATCACAAGACAAGCCCTTGAATGGAATCCTCAGGGCAAGAGAAAAGTGGGAAGACCAAGACAGACATGGCGAAGGAGTACCGACGCAGAAGTGAAGGCCGCCGAAATGATGTGGGCCAAGCTGAAGAGGATCCCCGAAATCGTGTCCACTGGAAGAGTGTGGTTGCGGCCCTGTGTTCCCCAAGGAATTCAGAGGACTAAGTCAAGTCAAAGTATGTTACCATTTTTTGCATGACTTCTGTACGTTACACTGGTACTAATGCTGCAAATATGTTGATAACTTCTATTGAGACTATTACACCTGCAGACTGTCTATGTTGCGATGGACAGAATGGCTGTAACAGCCCAGACACACACACACACACACACACACACACACACACCACCTCCATAGATAATCCCCAACACATAACACAGGAGATAGAATATTTTGAGCGTTTGTGACAATGATTCAACTCTCTCTCTCTCTCTCTCTCTCTCTCTCTCTCTCTCTCTCTCTCTCTCTCTCTCTCTCCTCTCTCTCTCTCTCTAAGAACAGATGAAAAGCTAAATACACTCAACATACATCCTCTACATGAGCAACTTGAATTCGACTGATACCATGCAATAATGCAGTAAGGCCCTTTTTGACATTTCGTATAAGCAGTTCTGTTTTTAAAATAAAAAAAGCTTTTCACACACACACACACACACACACACACACACACACACACACACACACACACACACACACACACACACTGCAAAAACAATGCAAGCTTCCTCTCGAACTTATGTCTTAAATTCACCCCCCAACTATTCTACCACATACACATTCAAAACAACATCCCCAGAAACACCCACACAGGTATATCATGTCTCACTAATTGTGTGAATTGTTTGGTTAATCGTAATCTGAGAGCACAATCTAGATACCATCCCCACTGAACTGCTGTCCTCGCCTCCAACATTTTCATCTACCCCTTTAACCTCTCTCTGTCTTCTCTCTCTCTTCTCGTTCTC
The DNA here is from genome assembly GCA_016801955.1 of Conus betulinus. Classification (NCBI taxonomy): domain Eukaryota; kingdom Metazoa; phylum Mollusca; class Gastropoda; order Neogastropoda; family Conidae; genus Conus; species Conus betulinus. The sequence continues at coordinate 57,775 of JADBJO010019730.1, read as the reverse complement.
TCTCTCTTCTCTCTCTCCCTCTCCCTCTCTCCTCTCTCTCTCTCTCTCTCTCTGCATTATCTCTCTCTGCTTATCTTCCCCCCTATTTCATCACTCTAAGACATAAGAGCAAGTTTTGTTTTTATAATTGAATATGCATTTATATATATACAGAGAGAGAGAGAGAGAGAGAGAGAGAGAGGAGAGAGAGAGAGAGAGGAGAGAGAGAGAGACTCGCACCCACTGACCAGCTAGAAAACACGTCCATTTAGAATGCACATACTGCGAGCATGACACACACAAACAGATGGCGAACATAATCTCTCCCTTTCTCCTTAACCCCACACCCCCACACCCATTGACCTCCCATACAGGCATACGCACACACCCCCATGCGTGCGCGCGCGCGAACACACACACACACACACACGCGCGCGCGCGCGCACGCGCGCCACACGCACGCACGCACACACGAAATATTTCAATTTTGCAAATATACATATTTAAAAAAACACATACGCGCATACACACAGCACACACACAACACACACACACACACACACACACACACACACACACACACACACACACACACACACACACACACACACACAACACAAATGGGAAACACCCAGACATACAGGAAGGGAGGGAGGCGGAGATTCGCACCCACTGACTTCAGCTGAAAAAACACCTCATTTGGAAATGTACATATTGAGAGCATTACAACACACACACACACACACACCACACACACAACACACACACACCACACACACACACAGATGCAGAGCATAACCTCTCCCTTCCCCATTACCGCCACCCTCCCGCACCCACACACCCATTGTTAGCCATCCCCTCCCCTTCCCCTCCATCACCTCAAAAACTCAGCTTATAACCTTTGAGGATAAATTAGCCACATTCTTTTCTGAATGTGGATACTCAACAATGAATCCTTAGCGTTTTCTTGTTATGGAGTCTGTCCTCGGGATTTTTGACTTTTGCTATTACAGTCTCGACACACATGAACAGATGTCTAGTCTGTGCTGATTTCGTGCACAGAATATTCTTTCGGTCAGTGCCGATCCCTAAATCACAGACAGTAGCATTTACTAGGTGTCGCTTGGTTTAAAACTGAGAAATATTGATCCTCGTCTAATTACAATTAGATTCGTATGGATCAATCACATTCCTCAAAACCCTAAGTTTTAACTATTAATGGACAAAAGCGTAAGATGTACTCCCGGTTTCCTTCCCCTGCCACCATGAAACCAACATTCGAATCACGACGCTTCTGTGTCCAACTCATGGGTCGTCAAAACTGTCGCGGCGTTCCCGTGTCTGTGTGCGGCCGCGTGCATGCCGTTTGTAGTGGTGCGGTGCGTGCCGTGCGTGCGCGTGCATTGCTGCATCTGTATGTTGTGTGTGTGTGTTGTGTTGTGTGTGTGTGTGTGTGTGTGTGTGCGTGCTGGCGTGCGTGCGTGCGTGTGTGTGTGTGTGTGGTGTGTGTGTTTGTGTGTGTGTGTGTGCGTGTCGTGCGTGCGTCGTGCGTGCGTGCGTGTGTGTGTTGTGTGTGTGTAGTGTGTGTGTGTGTGTGTGTGTGTGTTTGTGTTTGGTGTGTGTGTGTGTGTAAGCTGTATGGAGTCAGGGTGTGGAGGTGTGGGAAAGGGGACAGGTTATGGTCACCATCTT
>JADBJO010019730.1:33617-51117 GCA_016801955.1 Conus betulinus | reverse complement strand
ATTATTTAAAATAAAAGTCCATCGTATCCGTCGAATTTTTGCCAGTTGCGGGTTTGGGCAGTTTAGTTCAGTGGTTTGTATTTAATGTCTTTCTATCGCCAGATGATATTAGACACTTATTTTTTAAAAATTAATTAAATAATGAATAAGGAAAAATAAACCCTCCACACTAATCGTTCATGTTAGTACTTTCAAACCTACATCTGATACATGCATATTTACAAAAGTGAAATACCTAGTTGTAAATAAAATTATTGATTTTACAAAAAAAAAAATTGCAACCTGTGACTGTGAAATGACCATGGCAATTTCTGCAACATTTGAACCAGATCAGACAGTATTGATATTATTAAAGCTTGTACCTCGATACCTTTCTCCTAATAGATTGAGTCCAACACTGAGCATTCAGACACAAGATGACATACTGAAATGCTTTCTCTGCAGACACAAGTAATACCATGAGAAGATTTAGTGTTCCAAGAATTCAGCCTTAGTTTATGAATTAATCTGACAACGTGCCCTGAGCACAATGGTAAAGTAGCCATTTTTTTAAAAACAAATTCTGTTTATGTATATATTTTTCCATGACTTGGATTAATTCACAAGTGGATAAATCTAAGGGATTGATTAATGCATTTTCAGCATTTCTATACTTCATTTGCAAGACTCTCTGCTATTTCATTCAACTTTATACTACAGTGAGATGGAACCCAACAAAAATTAATTCTAATGCCTAGAGTTATGAAACAATGCAGCAGATGTTTTATTTCATAAGCAAGTCTTTTCTAGCTTAGCAGTCCCAGCACTCTAGTGATTGTAAAACAATTTGGAATCAACACAAAAGAAAATTTGATAGAAAGCAATTGGTGTGTTATATATATGTAAGTCAAAGCCTTCAGTGTTGCATATAATTCTGAGTTATAGATTGAAACCCCCTTTCCTAAATAATATGATTTCCTGACATTTGAAGTTGGTATAATAATCCCTGATCCACTGTCAAAGGATTCCATTACAGACCCATCTGTAAACACCTGTAAATGATTCGGATAGCTGTTTTCTAAATGTTCACGAACTTCAGTTGTTAAAATATTTACATGATCACTTTTCTTTATCAAAGTGTATGTGTATCAAAAGAAGCGTTTAGGTGCTCCCAAGGAGGCATCATAGGTACTGCAGGACATTCTGGTATAGCACTAATGTCAATATTACAGTGTGACATAAAGTCAGAGGTGTAGTTTCTATTTGGTTGAATATGTGACATGCTTTTAGACCTCTTAGGAAAAAATTTTTACTGGAATCCATCAGTATTTCTTCAGTATCTGAATTTTCAACACAGAAAGACTTCTGACAATATATTTGGATACATCCAATATTCACTTCTCATTTACTGGAATATACTTATTTTCTTTATAACATCTATGAGTGGTTATATGAACTGGGACTCCCAGAGCTAATTTCAGTGCCTTGCTATCCAAGCTTTGCATTCTATTTAAAAGAGGATTAGGTGCAAAGAAATACACTGCTGCCCATATTTCAAATTTTATTGGAATAAAGAGATGTATAGATGTAAAATGGGTATGACAGTCCTGACCCCATGGCTGATAACATGTAATTTTAAGAATGTTTAATCTTTTTCTTGTTTTATCAATCAAATGTTCAATATGTGTTTTCCATTTCAGCTTAGGAGTTAAAATACCCCCAGGAACTTTCCTTTTTTTTTTTTTTATTTTCCAGAATCTGACCATCTACCAAAAGCGAGGGTAGTGTCTTTGGGTTTTCACCACCATTGTTAAACAATATAAGACATGTTTTCTCTCCAGATAGTTCTAATCCACTGTTCTTCATATACAGAGATAATTTATCCAATTATTTTTGGTAAAACTGCTGTACAAGGTTTACCGTTCTTTTATTGCATTGCTTCCTTAATTTACAGTTAATCCAAATAGTGATATCTGCATATTGAACTACCTGCATTGCTTTTTTTGACATAGATTTGGGAAGATCATGGATTAGGATTGTGAACAATATGGGAGCAATAACTGATCCCTGAGGAATACCCATATCTACATTCCTAAAGGATGAATAAGTTCTTCCAATTCGTGCATATATGCTTCTTTCGATTAAGAAGCTTTTAATGTAATCAAACATTCTCCCGAAATATCAACATTTTTGTACTCCCAGTTCTTATAAAACAGGGAGTACTTTACAATGGGAATGAAGAAATGCTCTCTCTCTCTCTCTCTCTCTCTCTCTCTCTCTCTCTCTCTCTCTCTCTCTCTCTCTCTGTGTGTGTGTGTGTGTGTGTGTGTGTGTGTGTGTGTGTGTGTGTGTGTGTCCGTGTGGTCACATGTGTTTCACTTGCTCCAGACAAAACTATTGGGCCGATCTTTCTGAAAATGTTGTGGGTATGTTCATTATTCCCTTATATCCGTTACTAACGGCAATATGGCCCATAACGGTTTTTCTTCTTTATGGAATATCCCCCAAAGTAATTGGCCGATCTTTCTGAAAGTTTGTAGGTATATTTATAATTTTGGGTCATAGGTTATTTTCTTTTTTCTTTTTTTCATTATCTGTTTTAATGTAACCCATATTATTGGTCTATGTCAATAACTGAATGAGCCATATTAGAACAAACATCGATCGATTTTATTTGCTGTGTAGTCTTCCTGTCTTTTTGTAGAAAAGCTAAATGGTGTAAAGTATGCTCTGCCTTTACCTGCAAAACCATTGAAGTCGTTGGAACAGTTAGTGTCTAATCTTCTTGTACATTTTGCCCCAAAGATCTTTACTACCACACCAACTACAGCCGATGCAAATCTTCACATTGATTTGTGAAAATGCATTTCTAATTAGCATGATACACGTGGGTTGATATCATTTCAGAGCACATGCGATATTAGTGTATTTGTTTATTTGTTGTTTGTATGTTTATTATCTATGTATCTATATGTTTAATCATTTATTTATCCATATCTCTTTTCTCTAGTATAATGTTCATGTCATATTTGTGTTTATCTTCATTTGGAGTACTCTCTCTCTCTCTCTCTCTCTCTCTCTCTCTCTCTCTCTCTCTCTCTCTCTCTCTCTCTCTCCTCTCTCTCAGTCACATCTGTTGTAATCCCTCTGATTATAAACGTTCAGACATTTTGCCTCTGAAATAGAAAAACTCACTTATAACAAAGAAATGCTTATGGCTAAGATAATGTCCGATCATGCACCATCAACTCTGAAAAATAAATTTGAAACAAACCTGATTCGCAATATCAGAAAGGTTGAGGTACCCCTACCAAGGACTGATCTTTTAAAATCTAGCCTTATTTATTCTGGTGGTGGTTGTGGAATGATGTATTGTCCTCCTTTGATGTAAATTCTAGTCTGAACGTTTTCAAAAGAAAATATCTCGTATGTGAGGTTAAGCTTTCTAAACAGTGTGATTAGAAATAACATCATATGACTGTTGTTTACACATTTTCAAAATTATTTGTATGGATTCAAGTACAAGTAATCTTTAAATGTATGTGAATGTTCTTATGTGTTCCTTCCTTATCCCTTCTCTGTCTCTTCTGATGACAAACTCTTCACCTTTCCACCTATCATTGACGTCCTTCACTTCTCCCTCTTGCTTTTTTTTAAAATATATGTATTTGCAAAGTTTAATTCTTTTGTGTGTGCATGCGTGGGTGCCTGTGTGTGTGTGTGTGTGGGGGGGGGGGGGGGGGGGGTTTGTCTTTTTTTTTGGATTGCTTTTTGTATTTAAGTTTAGTATTCTTTTCACTATGTCATTAGTTCATTTAGATTTGAAGTCACATATTATTATTTCCTACTACTTTGTCGAGGGCAAGATGCAAAAAAAAAGCCTGTATTGTGCTTTCTGTTTTCCCTCATTAAAAAATTTTTCGTCTGTTTGTTCGTTCGTCCCCCCCCCCCCCCTCCCTCTCTCTCCTCTGTCTGTCTCTGTCTCTCTCTCTCTCTCTCTCTCTCTCTCTCTCTCTCTCTCTCTCTTCTCTCTCTCTCTTCCCATGTATGCACATATGTATCTATGTATGTATGTACGAATGTATGCAATCATGCCTGTTTGCTTATAAATACATGTATGTATGTTTTTATATGTAAGCGTATAAGTATGTATCCATGTATGTATGTATGTATGATGTATACATGTATCTATATGTGTGTATGCGTCTGTAAGAATGTATGTATGCGTGCATGTACTCAAATAATTATTTTTATATATCTTCAATCCTAAAGAAGCCCTTGTGGCGAAAGCTTGGATCACTAAGAGCGTCCCTGTGGGAAAAGATGTTCAATTTGTTTCAGTATTCATTTATCAAAATCTACCTGTTGCCATCGATTTGTTAAGGTGTGGTGCGCGTTTTTATTGAAAATGTCACCTGTGAAATATATATATATATATATATATATATATATATATATATATATATATATATATATATATATATATATATATATATGTGTGTGTGTGTGTGTGTGTGTATGTGTGTGTGTGGTGTGTGTAAGAATAGGATGGTACAAGGAAGTTTTAAAATCTTGAGATAATTTAAGATTTTAAAACTTCCTTTTACCATCCTATTTTTATCAGATGTTGCTCCCCAATGGTTTGAGCGCTTTAAGAATTTTTATTAGGCATTTTAGTTGTATTCTCTCTCTCTCTCTCTCTCTCTCTCTCTCTCTCTCTATATATATATATATATATATATATATTTAATATGTTAACTTTCTACAACAGACTTTTGTTCAATAAGACAGTATGCATGCATAATGTTACAAATGGATATGCACCTAAAAAGATAAGAGATTCATTTACAACTAACACTTATAGACATAGTCATTTATTATCCTTTCCTAGACCAAGAAAACAATCTTTATAAATCTAGTCTTTTGTACTCTGGTGGAAATGTATGGAACAAGCTACCAATCACTTTGAAAAAAATAAAGAACAAAAATCAGTTTAAGAAAAATCTGAAAAAGCATCTCATGGATGGTTAGCCATCAATATTTTCTCAAATTCCCTTGAAATAACTCTTCAGTGATTTTACATGATGTATCCTTGTATATATTTTATGCCAATGTACATGTCTGTTTATGCGTGTGTATGCTTTGTAGACAATGTATTGATATTGTACATAACTTAGCTCTCTAACTCTCTCTCTCTCTCTCTCTCTCTCTCTCTCTCTCTCTCTCTCTCTCTCTCTCTCTCTCTCTCTCTCTCTTGTTACTTCCTTGATATGTTAACTATAAAAGGCTTGGATTCTTTTTTGTACTCCCTCTCCCTCCACCCCCAAGCCTCCATCATACCGCCTCCCTCCTCCTATTTCCTCTCCCCTCTCATCCATCTTAGATTTCACCCCCACCACCTCCCTCGCCCTTTTCCCGCTGATTTTCACTCTTTGTATTTCTTCGTTTTCATTATTTTATTATTCAAGTTTCTTTGTTTTGTTATTGTAAAAAAAAAAAAAAAAAAAACAGTTTCTCTGCTTATTCAATGTTCCATCTGGAAATAAAATTTTGACTTGATTTGACTTCACACACACACACGCACGCACAGCTGAGCACGCACACAGGCACTCTATCTAAATTGCTCTCTCTCTCTCTCTCTCTCTCTCTCTCTGTGTTCTATACAGGAAATTTTTGACTTGATTTGACTTCACACTCTCACACTCTCACAGCTGAACACGCACACAGGCACTCTACAGGAACTTTCTGCTCTGATTTGACTTCACTCTCACTCTCACTGCACAGCCACGCAACTCTCTCTCTCGAGCACTCTCTCTCTCTCTATCTCTGCTCTCTCTCTCTCTCTGTCTGTGTCTCTGTCTGTCTGTCTGTGTGTGTGTTCTATACAGGAATCTGACTACAAGCACAATGCTGTGTCTTCCAGTCTTCATCATCCTTCTTCTGTTGGCTTCACCTGCAGCTCCAAACCCTTGTAAGATGAGTTTTGTTTTCAGTCAAGGTCTCTCCTTTCACAGTCTCTCACAACCTTATAAAACAAAACTTGCTCTTATGTCTTAGAGTGAAGAAATAATGGGAAGATAAGCATTCATATCTGCAGCAGCAGTTGCATCTGCCTAACTAACAGTATGTGCTTGAGAGGGTGAGTGGGGAATAATAAATGCTTCTCAAATGAGTCTTCAGCAAGCTTATTGTCTCCAAGAAGGAGATACTCTCCATTGGGGAGGAAACTCACTAACATATAACTTCTGGGCAGATACTGGTATTTCGAAACGTGATTGTTTCTCCTCAGTGACCGCGGAAAGTGGTAACTTAACTCCTCTCTGCCTTTTCGGTTTTACAAGAATGCTATCCAAGAAAAAGGCTGGTGTGCAATACCATAGTATGTCTGTTGAGTTTTCAAAAAACCAACCAAAGGTGCCACCTAAGAAGCAAAAGAAAAATCATGTAAGAGCAAAACAAGCTACATTTTCTAGTGAAAAGTAGAAAATATAAAAAGATAACCTCTTAAGACACAAGTGCTGAGGGTCAGTTCTTGGAATGAATCCGCAAGGGACTAAATTATTATTGACTAATAAATTCCGAGGATAAGTACCGAGCACCATTCCAGCAACATATAACTGAATATTTCTTGCAGTCTTTGCGACACCAAGTTGCTCTGTAAGTTGCTGGAATGGTACTCGGTACTTATCCTTGGAATTTATTAGTCAATTATATATATATATATATATATATATATATATATATATATATATATATATATATATATATATAAAGGAAATGGCCACACTTTGAAAACTAACTTCTACTTTTTTCCCTTCCTTGTTTCTTCTCCTCTTCCAAAAGCGACAGGCAGCTCACCTGCCAATGCTCATTCTCTCTCACAGTCCTCACATGAGGCATGAGCAGACCTCCATTACTGCCCCACGTGACTATGGTTTCCCCCTGACTGGAAAACGTCGGTTTTGTATCCCTCCACCCCAGAAGTAAATAAATCAATGAGCAATACTGTCCTGTTCACTATGTACACGTTTGATTCCTTTCACAATCGAAACATCTGATAAAGTGGATGACACAGTTGGGAACAATGAACTCTGGCTTGAGAAACACTTTGGTGGTGAGGAAAAAGGTGGTTGCTCTTGCAATCTACCTTCACACTAAGCATCTGGTGTACGAGCAAGTGGCACATCCAATGGAACATGTTCCATACAACCTTCTGCTATGCAGTGTTCAGCTCTCTTGCAAAGACGGGAGACATCAGTTTAGACCCTGGATGTTGTTGTTTTAGACTGCCTTTATTGTAAAGGCAGATTTGTTGATCAGAGCTCTGCAAAGTGATGTTGAGATGTCTTCCTTAATGAAGCCTACCCAGATGTTTGCTACCATTTTCCCTGAATGCTGTTTGCCTCCGTCCTCACTGACCTCCTTAAAGTGTCTGGTTCGTGTTACTCTATTTAGGGATTGTGTTTATCATTCTCCATACAGATTCTACGTACGTACCTCCTACAGGCAGTCCCTTTTATAACCAGTCTGAAAGTAACTGTCTTATTGATGAGATAGACAGATGTTTACATGACCTGACAGTTGAATATGATAACGTAAATTTGATTTGTACTGGTGATTTTAACGCACTGACCTCCATCAAATAAATGTAGATCTCCTTCAGTACAACGATGAGGAAAGTAATTCATTTCACGATGAGCTTTTGTGGCAACTAAGCCAGGATCAAATGACACCCAAATTAATGACTCTGGAAGAAAACTCCTTGAAATATGCTTTTGCTATAGAATGTTAATCGTGAATGGTTATGTGACAGGAGATGAAGAAGGAAAACTGGCCTATACGTCTGAACATGGTCATAGTGAGGTACTATTTCTTAACTGATGTCGATTTCTCTCACATGGTAGGCAGCGTCATAGCTGGTAATAGAATTGAATCTGACCCTAAAGCTTATAGAGCTGTATTGCCAAGCTCGAACTGATAATGGTCAGCAAAGCTTGAAGGCGAAAAAAAAAAAGGGGGGGGGGGGGGGGGGAATTGAGTGGCAGGGTAACAAAGCAGATTGCGAAATAAGCAAGGCGGAGATAAGAAAGCAATTAAACAATTAAGGTTTAAGAAAGCAGCAGGGCCAGATGGTGTTCTGGCAGAAATGTTAAAACCCCCTGAACCGGAAATAATAAGATATTTGAAATCTTATTTCAATAAGCTTTTGTCGTTGATGGATTATTTCCCGATGCATGGACTAAAGCGATTATTGTACCGTTACACAAAAAAGGTGACCCAAACAATCCCGATAACTATAGGGGGATATCATTATTGAATGTTGTAAGAAAGGTGTTCACCAAAATCAAAGATAACAGGCTGTACTTATGGGCTGAGAACAACTCTTTGCTAAACGATGCACAAGCAGGCTTTCGTAAGGGACGCTCGACGGTGGATCACATTTTTACACACATCGAAAAACATTTTTCCAACCACCAAAAATGTGTGTTGCCTTCATCGATTTTCGAGAAGGATATGGCACCGTTAGTAGAGAATTTTTGTTTCTGTCAGTTCTTATAAAAAAAAAAAGAAAAAAGAAAAAAAAAAGTGTACAATCCTGTACAATCCTGTGTAATGAGTGAGAATGGTATCTCAGAGTTCTTTCTTTGTTTGCAAGGTCTGAAAGAAGGCTGTATAATGCTTCCTATACTCTTCTCATTACTAATACATGAATTAGCTAATGAACTGACCGTTGAAGGTGGGCATGGCTCGTCTTTCAGTTCTTCAGACATTGATCTTTATCTGCTGCTTTTCGCTGACGATCTTACACTGCTATCAACAACAGTGATCAGACTACAAAATCAGCTGAACAATCTTCAAGTATCTGCGCACAGACTAGGATTGACTGTCAATATGGATAAATCTAAGATGATAGAGTTCAGGAAGGGTGGGTTTTTACGACCACGGGAAATATGGGTTTTAGATGGTAATCAAGTTGAAGTTGTTAATTCATGCAAACACTTAGGGCTGGCCTTTTCCACCCGTCACAACTTCACTACAGCAATGGATGATACTACAAGCAGAGCGAAGAAAAAGTACAATGGACATTTTGAAAACTTTAAACAGAATAGATTGTAACTCATTTGATATATTTTTCAAACCTTTTGACTCTCAGGTTGTTCCAGTTTTGTTGTATGGAGCAGAGGTATGGAATTTGAAACGTTTGAACAGATAGAGCGTGCTCATCTTTATGCATGTAAACGTTTGCTACATGCTACTCATAAAATCCATAATGATATGTTGTATGGCGAGTTATGCAGGTATCCTTTATGGATTAATTCTGTTTCAAAATGTCTAATACTGGTTTCGCTTATTGCTAAGAAATCTTATAACATGTTTTTAAAGATGCATGAATGTGGAACTAACACTTGGGTCACAAAAATTCAAACTGTTCTGTATGGGAATGGGTTTGAGCAATTGCATGTATGGTTGGTTGTGGACAAGAGAAACTGTTCTTCAAAGAGTTTAGAAAAAGGTTGTATAGTTCTTTTTGTTTCTGATAGTATGGCCACATTGAAACTAGTTGTAGATTCTCTGTGTACAAGACAATAAAACATATTTTGGAAGAGAGAAATATGTGGATGTCCTATGGATAACACATATCGCAGTGTGCTGGCCCAGTTTAGGTTGGGGGTTTCACAGATTAATGTTCACAAATACCGTTATTCAAAATCTACACAGAGGCAAGTGTTCCTTTTGTACTGACAAACTTGAAACAGAAATTAACTTCGTTTTTGAATGTCCGCTATTCAAAGCTGATAGACGAAAGTAAATGAATTAAAATATTGGCTATGGAGTGTGCTGGGAGTAACAGTTTAGCATGTTTAAAATTGCCCGAGAAAAACATCCTTGATTTTTCTAAGTTTTTATTCTTCTCATTAAACTCCAACTTCAAACTGTTAACACCAATGAAACAGATAACTATTGCAACGACGGTACTGGATGTTCAAATGATGATGAATCATGATGATTTCTCAAGTTGTGTACACTAATTGCATGTGCACGCCTGTGTGTGTGTGTGTGTGTGTGTGTGTGTGTGTGTGTGTGTGTGTGTGTGTGTGTGTGTGTTAGTGTGTGTGTGTGTGTGTGTGTGTTAGTGTGTGTGTGTGTGTGTTAGTGTGTGTGTGTGTGTGTGTGTGTGTGTGTGTGTTAGTGTGTGTGTGTGTGTGTGTGTGTGTGTGTGTGTGTGTGTGTGTGTGTGTGTGTGTGTGTGTGTGTGTGTGTGTGTGTGTGTGTGTGCGTGTGTGTGCGAACGCTAGCGCGCGCAACGACTCCGGTTATCCATTCTATCCCTCCCTACTGAAAAGGGGCAAAGGCCTATTCGATAAACTTGTGCTGAAGCAGTGCGCTTTGGAGAATATTATTTGTAATTTTCCACGTTGCATGCTATGTATGTTTATTTGTTTTCGTGAGTGGAGGATGTGCGGAAAAAAGCTCGACAGCTTGTTCTTCAGTCATTAATAAAGACAATTTTAAACGAATTCACTTCACACACACACACACACACACACACACACCACACACACACACACACACACACACACACACACACTTCCTGCATTTACGGACTGGGTTTTTTTGTTTGTTTGTTTTCAGTGGAAACGAGAATCCAAAACGATTTGATTCGCGCAGCCCTTGAAGGTGGGTTGCTAGTGTTCGCATGTGTCCTTAGACTGCTAGGTAGTTAATCGTCGGAACTTGATCTACGACTTCAGTTGGTCACAGAGGTCTTCTACATCGTCATCAGTGTAGTCTGAAGTTGGTGCGTACGCTTGTATTATTGTGATGTTGCCGTAGCTTACCCTTGGTCGTTTAGTGACAAGCCTGCTTTGAAACTGGCTGGCACCCCATGACAGCGTTGACAGTGTCTATGTGAACGACCTAACATGTGAGCACTGAAGCAAGCAGGAAGAATTGAAGAACCCACGCATGAAATGGAAAGATACTGCCGGGACAACTTAGTACTTTGCAAAGTACAATAGAACTTTGAAGAAGCAACCACTCACGAAGGCCACACGTTGTATTTCAGTGGAAGAGAGGACAGACATGAGCATGGTGCAGTTTCCTCATTCACATTGTACAGTACCTAGGTAAAAATCATAATAAACACAAGCTGTCATCCACTACAACGTGATGTCAAAAAGATACGTATCCCTCCCCCCCCCCCCCCCTGCCTCCCCCCCAAACCCGCCGCCTACCTGCCACCCACCATCCTGTCATTAGGCAAGGCAGAAAGACACGTTTGCCCCTTTCCTCCCTTATTACTGTCATCTGCATGTTTTATACAGGACTTGGAGGGCGGGGGGGGGGGGGGGGGGGGGGGGGGGGGGGTTGCAGCGAGGGTAGGAAACAAACATGAAGCAGCTGCTCAAATGGACCACTCACTCCAACACCAGATCCAGAGCTACAGAATGGTTGGAGGGGTGCGTGTGTGCGTGCGTTCGTGCGGGCACGCATGGATGTGTGCGTGCTTGTGTGCGTGCGTTCGTGCTTGCGCGCACGCATGTATATATATATATATATATATATATATATATATATATATATATATATATATATATATATATATATATATATGTGTGTGTGTGTGTGTGTGTGTGTGTGTGTGTGTGTGTGTGCAGATACTGATATGAAAATCGAAAAGGGCTTCCTTAGCAGCTTAGTCGGCAAACTCGGCAACATTGGCAACATGGCCGCCGGTGTTTGCTGCTCTTTTACTAAGAGTTGCTGTAAGTTGTCCGAGGAGCTAACAGAGCTGTGCTGGCTTATTTTTGTCATGGGTATTCCTTAGGATGCAATATATGTTCTTTGCTCTTGCTTCAGGTATGGGTTTTCCCCTCCCATATGCAGGTAAGGTGACAATGTTTGTATTATGAAGATGTCGTTGAAACTGGAAGATTCTAGGCAAGGTATGTTTGAACCGTATCTCATTGGTCAATACAAGTGTACCATAATGAACCTTTAAGCTGCAATCATCAGCATCCCCTCAGCTGTGACAGTACAGACTTCTTTGTGTCAATGCGAGGTAGGTATCATGAATTGACCGAATAATATGAAACAAAAACTGGGCAAGACATTTTAAGTTGAACCAACAATTCACTAAAAAGTCATGTGCTTTTCTGTTCACAGTTGCTTACCTTATCAAGAGTTATGTAAGTATTTCGCATATCAGCAACTCTGAGTGACTAGTCTTACTCGTGACTGTGTTTCAATTGTTGTGAATACCGGAATGATGTGCAAAAGTCCTGATATTGTGTCGATCTCGATTCTGGTGTCCTCTACACAGCGCAGAGAACCACATAACAAGGGCATCTGCATACATTGCATCATAGATACTTGCAGGGATGTCATCCAGGATATCATTCATGGAGATCACAAAAAGCGTAGGGGAGAGAACTCCACCTTGCGGGACGCCTCCTTTCATTGTTTTCAGCCTTCTCTGGTGCTTGCCATTTTGTACCCGAGCTTTTCCGTTGGTCAGGTACTGGCTGAGCTATTGGCACATGTGGCCTATGATCCCATACTGATGCATTTTCAGTGTCAGACCTTTTTTTTTCCAGACTTTTTTATTACTGTCCCAACCTCTGTACCACCTCAGTGGCAGTGCACTAAGGCCGCTCATTCTGACACCCCGTCCACAGCCACAGCCGTCCTGCCGCAGCCCTGACATCGGTAGTCCACAAGGAGCAATACGTGTCAAGTCGTCAAGAGGCAACCACTGGAGGAGGCACTGCACTGCTACCGAGTCACTTCAGGGTGTTCAGTGGCGCCTGTTCTGATCCAGCATACGCAGGCACCACCTACTAAGCTCCCTAATTACGAAAATAATTGCTTAGTCGCAGAGCCTTCGTGAATGAGCTCTCCCTCTGGAGGGCCACCACCACGTCCGCCCAACGACAGTCCCAATGGACTCGCCGATACTGGCGACCCCGACGGAAGCAAACCAAGGCTACAGACATGGAGAGGATATCAAAATTGATGTCACCAAGAGAGCAGGGCATGAAAAGCCACAGAATTTGAGACATTTTTTATGCTGATTGATGACAATGAGGATGCTAAAGATGATATCTATTTCAGTCTGAGACTACATGACAGGGCTGTTTTCTACGCTCCCTTTCATAATATATCCCGGTGTCAACCAGGCCCGAGAGATACAGACATCTGCAATGTTGGTCAGGAAATTTTAGCAACACTCAGAGATGCATCCATTAAGTGGTTGAAACTCGACTGTGTGGTCCCAGTCTTCCCAACTGAGCCCATAGCAAACTAATCTCTGGGTAGCAGCCGGCCAGGGTAGACAAATCCCACATGACTCTGATGGGAATTGAGTCCGTGACCTCCCAGCCAGGATGTCCACGACGCTAACCACTTCGCCACGGCGGCTGATTTTTTTTTTTTTTTGTCCGGATTTTCCTGAAGGCTTTTACTGGATAGATCCAGACTGCCATGGTGTACTTCCTGTCTTGGAGCGCATCTTCTATTTCTTGTGCAATATAGGCGACCTAGTCCTGTGTGGATCTGTGTTGTCTGAATCCAACCCACTTGCCAGAGATGATCTCTTTCTTCAGCATTTCAGCTGCAATGCCATCAGGTTCTGGGGATTTCTCTTTTTGTAGCTGCTTTATCCCTTCGTTTAGCACTGCTATGATGAATAGTTTCTTCATTACTTCTTCCTCAGTGTCCCTGTTTCTGTTTTTTGTGTGCTTTATCCTATATAATTTCAGTTATATGAGGGAAAAACATACTTAACAATGAATAAAACTCATCACATTCATCTTATGTTTCAGGTTCTGAGCCATAATCAAGAGGCTTTAAAGTATGGTAAGTACAAGTCAACACATTCACGTGAATAAGCTGTAAGGAAAAAACAAAAATGATACATAATACATGAAAAAAAATGAGAAAAAACCGTAGTTTGAACTGCTTAGAAGTCAGCAGTTCTGGTCTTGGACAAGAGACATCAAGTAAAGTAGACAAGGACGTGGGAGAAGGGCAGGAACAGAGCTGCACTGGGTACCCGCAGATGGAGTGGTCAGGTGGAGACGGGATGATTGTCATAACAAACTGCTGTCTCTGAACAGAAAGTGACGGGTCGCGGTGAGTGTGAACATGTGTTTGAGAAATGATGTACGTGCTTCGCCTTCTCCTACACAGTTCCACACGCGCATCACTTTCTCACATACATTTTCACAATTAGTAAAAGCTCTCACAGTAAACGATTGGGAGATATCAACTTGCGGAATCAGGCCAGTCAACTTAAAGAAGGATTGAAACGAAGAGACACTCTGGAAGCATGGCTTGAGACCATCTCTTTAACAGAGATACTGGAGCATGACTTGAGTTCATCTCCATGACAGAGATACTGGGAGCATGACTTGAGTTCATCTCCATGACAGAGATACTGGGAGCATGACTTGAGTTCATCTCCATGACAGAGATACTGGAAGCATGGCTTGAGACCATCTCCTTGACAGAGATACTGGAGCATGGCTTGGGTCCATCTCCATGACAGAGATACTGGGAGCATGACTTGGGTCCATCTCCATGACAGAGATACTGGAAGCATGACTTGAGTTCATCTCCATGACAGAGATACTGGGAGCATGGCTTGGGTCCATCTCCATGACAGAGATACTGGAGGCTTGGCTTGGGTCCATCACATGACAGAGATATTGGAAGGATGACTTGAGTTCATCTCCATGACAGAGATACTGGGAGCATGACTTGAGTTCATCTCCATGACAGAGATACTGGGAACATGACTTGAGTTCATCTCCATGACAGAGATACTGGGAGCATGACTTGAGTTCATCTCCATGACAGAGATACTGGGAGCATGACTTGAGTTCATCTCCATGACAGAGATACTGGGAGCATGACTTGAGTTCATCTCCATGACAGAGATACTGGAAGCATGGCTTGAGACCATCTCCTTGACAGAGATACTGGGAGCATGGCTTGGGTCCATCTCCATGACAAAGATACTGGGAGCATGGCTTGGGTCCATCTCCATGACAGAGATACTGGGAGCATGACTTGGGTCCATCTCCATGACAGAGATACTGGAAGCATGACTTGAGTTCATCTCCGTGACAGAGATACTGGGAGCATGGCTTGGGTCCATCTCCTTGACAGAGATACTGGAAACTTGGCTGGGTCCATCAACATGACAGAGATATTGGAAAGATGGCTTGGGTCCATGTCCATGACAGATATATTGGAAGGATGACTTGAGTTCATCTCCATGACAGAGATACTGGGAGTATGACTTGAGTTCATCTCCTTGACAGAGATACTGGAAGCATGACTTGAGTTCATCTCCATGACAGAGATACTGGGAGCATGGCTTGAGACCATCTCCTTGACAGAGATACTGGAAGCTTGGCTTGGGTCCATCAACATGACAGAGATATTGGAAAGATGGCTTGGGTCCATGTCCATGACAGAGATACCGGAGCAAAATTTAAGAAAGAGAGGCGATTAGGGTCATTTTGGCTGTGTGCCGAACCTGAGAAGATAAATGGTTTCTCGTTCTTCGTTTTCACTGTCGTAAATGTTATTTGGTTTTGCCTGAAGTAGACCCAAGAGGTCAAAATGCATTGTATCTTGACCTGTACTTTGGTTGTCTATGTCCTTGGCGGTATCTAGCCCCCTCTCTTTCTAAATGTTGCTTCATTTTCCGCGCTCAGTCACTCCGTTTTGAAACAGAGATACTGGAAGCATAACTTGGGTCCATCTCCATGACAGTCTGGCAGCACGTAGCCAGCACGTCACGTGGACTGCAGAACGAAACAGTACAGGTCAATACGTACTAGACTGTACAAGATAGAAAAATAACCGTATCATTCAGGAAAGGGCTTTTTTTTTTTTTTTTTTTTTTTTTTTTTTTTTTACAGTTTTATGCAGGTGCGCTAGGGGCCTGTGTTCAATTATCTTGTTCTCCAGCCAACACCAATCAGTAATATTACTATTTTTATGATACATTAAATCAGTTTTAAGGATTCTTTTACTTTTTGAGAATACAGAGAGAGAGAGAGAGAGAGAGAGAGAGAGAGAGAGAGAGAGAAGTTTTGAAATAATGCATTGTGTTGACTCTCCTTATGTGAAAGGCACAAATCATTGTTAGTGCCTTTCAGATATAAACAGTGAACAAGGTCTTAATTTTGATGTACACCATACCACACTGGTTTCTGTTTGATGGTCACGTAAACAGGGCAGGAAAGAGGGAAGCAAATACTTTTACAATTAGTGAGAGAGGCACCTGCCCATTGCCAAGCACAGAAGAGAGGAATGGAGAGCTGCAACTACGCATGTTGTCAAGGAACTGTCTCGGAAAAAAAAATGTTCTGTAGACCTATTTCAAGTTGACAGCCAACTGCCCATTGTAAAGCGAAGAAATACAGAACATAAGGCCTTTTTAAAAGACACTTTCTAATAAGAAGGCTAAGCACCAAAACTCTTAAACCTCTTCAAAGGACTGTTTCAGAACGCCGACCTAGTCAGGTTTCATTTTCTGACTTTGATTAAATTCATTATGGGATAACGGCCTTAACGTCAAGTTTATTGTCTCAGTGACTCTACTTTTCAGCGTATCACTTGGACTATAAGTCACTGGAGCCCGCTTTTTTAGCATGGAGGTGTGCAATTTTTTTTTTTTTCTACATACGTAATTTTGAAGCATTCATATCTTAATTCTTATCAGTTATGGAATTAATCAATGACCTTTTACAAAGCACATAAAGTAAAATTCTAATTGTACCTTGATCACTTTAATTGTTCATCTTTGATCCCACTGACCCCACCCCCTCTTTCGTTTCTTTTTTCTTGATCACATCGTCCAACTCTCCCTGTTTCTTCAGCCACCCAATTTTTTAATGATGATATGTAAATGCAAGCATTGTCCTGTTACCCCTTGAACGATCAACTGCATGTGTGATGGGACATCAATCACAACGCCTGATGAAGCCGGCTATTAAAGATGCAGAAAGCACAAAGTAATAACAATATAAGCTAAAATCATTATTTCTGTAGAGATAGGTATAAGACCTATAATCACGAGATGACCAACTGAATTCAGTTTGATAGGTGTAGTGAAACCTCCCAATTAAAAAAAGAAATCCTTTGAATAAAGATTCCCATTCCCATTGTTTAAAAAAGTCTTTGCGTGTGTGCTGGCGAGCGTGCGTGCGTGCGTGCGTGCGTACGTGCGTGCTTGTTTGCGTGCGTGGTGTGCGTGTGTGTGTGTGTGTGTGTGTGTGTGTGTGTGTGTGCAGGCTGACTTTGGAAACGACACCTCCAAACTGTACCCGAATATGAGATGTAAAAAAACAGGCTGTTTCTTTTGCACATGCTCGTGTGGGTTGAAACAGTCGTCAAATATACGTTGCCATTTGCATTGTCATGTTCTCGTTTTATTCAAATAACTGCATACCAAATTAGACAAAATATCTTGGAAATTGAACTCATTTTCTACAGAGCATAG
>JADBJO010019730.1:12500-22500 GCA_016801955.1 Conus betulinus | reverse complement strand
TGCATGATAGGTTAGATAGTCTTTTGTGTATGTCATTGGCTAGCTTTTAGTACGGGTGGTGGGTGCTTACTTTTAATGTTTACATAGATGGGTGTGTCATTAGGTTTTTTGTATGGTTTATATATGTGGTTGTTGAAGTCAAGTGTTATGTCTAAGTAGTTCACTACCTTTTCGTTTGCTTCGATGGTGATTTTTAAGTTTTGATTTTGGAAGATTTTGCATAGTTCTTTTTTTTTTTTTTTTTTTTCTTGTTTTCTAAGGTTCTTGGGTTGTTGGTTAGTGCAGCGAGGCCGTCGTCTCTGTATAGTCCAACTTGTTTTCAAATTGTGTTTGGATGATGGACAGCATGAACAGTCCGACCAGATATATATATATATATATATATATATATATATATATATATATATATATATATATATATATATATATATGTGTGTGTGTGTGTGTGTGTGTGTGTGTGTGTGTGTGTGTGTGCAGATACTGATATGAAAACCGTACATACGTACATGCATACGTACATACGCACGTACACACACACACACACACACACACACACACACACACACACACACACACACACAGAGAGAGAGATTCGTTCGTGCATGCATACATACTTACTGACATACATACATACATACATACATACACATACATATACATACATACATACATACATAGACATAAACTGGTGAATACCTGTGTGTGTGTGTGTGTGTGTGTGTGTGTGTGTGTGTGTGTGTGTGTGTGTGTGTTTGTCTCTGTGTGTGTGTGTGGTGTTTTTTGTTGTTGGTTTTGGATGGTTGGAGGGGTGCGTGTGTGCGTGCGTTCGTGCGGGCACGCATGGATGTGTGCGTGCTTGTGTGCGTGCGTTCGTGCTTGCGCGCACGCATATATATATATATATATATATAATAATTGTGTTGCACGTGCGGTCAGTGTTTTTCATGTGTTTTTGATTTCTGCTCCCTGATAGGAACTTCCATTTGTGTCTGCAATTGTTAACCATTTCTATCCTAGTGTTTAGGGTTGCTAATTTTGGTTTGCATAGGATCATATATTTTTCTGTTAGGCATAAATTACATCTTTTTGAAATGTTATTGTATGATGCAGCTCTTTTTTTAAGATTTTCCAGGATATGTTGTAATCTATTTTTTTTATCTTTGAGAGTTTCCAAATATATTTACTCAATTCTGTTTGATTTTTGTATCTTTCTTTGTTAAATGACTGTTTATGATTTGCATATATCTAGTTTTAAACTGGTTTTCAGTGATACCTATATATGTTTTTCTTCAGTGTTCTCTGATTTTACAGTGGCTTGGTATACAATATTGCTGTGGAGGCATTTATTGTTTAGAGGGCACTGTTGTTTCTTGGTACAGTTGCAAGATTTCCGTTCTTCACCCTCGTTTGTCTCTGCACTGCTTTTCGTTTTGTTGGTTGAATCAATGATGTTTTTGAGATTCGGCATACATGAGTATGATAATTTGATGTTGTGCCTGTTAAATATCTTAAACAGTTTTGTGCTCTTTTGGGAAAGAAGATGTCAGAATTTTAAAGAATTCTTTCCCAACGTTTGTTTTAACTCTTCTTCCATCGTATGGGGGGTTGTACCATATGATTTTCCTTTTCCTGTTCTTCTTGTGTCTGCTCATATCATTCCCTGGGTCATAGTGTAATTGTAGTTGTAGCCACTTTGGTGTAACGCTTCTTGGTATTCAGCTGCAGTGTTGTTTAAATACTGTTTCATTACATGACAGATAGATAATCTCTTGTTTATGCCTCTAGCCTCTAGGTATCGTTTTGAGTATGGAAGGTGGGTGATTACTTTTGATATTTACATAGACAGGTGTGTCATTTGGTTTTTTTGTATGGTTTAAATGTATGTTGGTTGAGGTCTAACGTGATGTCTAAATATTTCACTATCTTTTTTGTTAGCTTCTGTGGTGATTTTTAAATTTTGGTCGTGGAAGATTTTGCACAATTCTTTTTTCTTTATTTTCAATGTTTCTAGGGCTATCACTCAGTGCAGCGAGGCTACAACTACAAATTACACTATGACCCAGGAAATGATATGAGCAGACACACTAGAAGAACACTATGAAAAGGGAAATTCAGACACAAGGTGGTACAAAATCCCCATACGATGGAAGAGTTAAAAACAAACGTTGGGAAAGAATTCTTTAAAATTCTGACATCTTCTTTCCCAAAAGAGAGCACAAACTGTTTAAGATATTTAACAGGCACAACATCAAATATCATACTCATGTATGCCGAATCTCAAAAACATCATTGATCAACCAACAAAACGAAAAGCAGTGCAGAGACAAACGAGGGTGAAGAACGGAAATCTTGCAACTGTACCAAGAAACAACAGTGCCCTCTAAACAATAAATGCCTCCACAGCAATATTGTATACCAAGCCACTGTAAAATCAGAGAACACTGAAGAAACATATATAGGTATCACTGAAAACCAGTTTAAAACTAGATATGCAAATCATAAACAGTCATTTAACAAAGAAAGATACAAAAATCAAACAGAATTGAGTAAATATATTTGGAAACTCAAAGATAAAAAAATAGATTACAACATATCCTGGAAAATCTTAAAAAGAGCTGCATCATACAATAACATTTCAAAAAGATGTAATTTATGCCTAACAGAAAAATATGATGATCCTATGCAAACCAAAATTAGCAACCCTAAACACTAGGATAGAAATGGTTAACAATTGCAGACACAAATGGAAGTTCCTATCAGGGAGCAGAAATCAAAAACACATGAATGATGGCAGACAGCGAACACGTATACAAAAAACACCGACAACACCGACCCCCCCCCATACCCTGACGACTGCACCAGCAAGAAACAGCGCTGTAGGTTTTAGCTTTTACATTTTAATCAAAGTTTTACACAAATATATATATATATATATATATATATATATATATATATATATATATGTGTGTGTGTGTGTGTGTGTGTGTGTGTGTGTGTGTGTGTGTGTGCAGATACTGATATGAAAATCGAAAAGGGCTTCCTTAGCAGCTTAGTCGGCAACCTCGGCAACATGGCAACATGGCCGCCGGTGTTTGCTGCTCTTTTACTAAGAGTTGCTGTAAGTTGTCTGAGGAGCTAACAGAGCTGTGCTGGCTTATTTTTGTACATGGGTATTCCTTAGGATGCAATATATGTTCTTTGCTCTTGCTTCAGGTATGGGTTTTCCCCTCCCATATGCAGGTAAGGTGACAATGTTTTGTATTATGAAGATGTCGTTGAAACTGGAAGATTCTAGGCAAGGTATGTTTGAACGTATCTCATTGGTCAATACAAGTGTACCATAATGAACCTTTAAGCTGCAATCATCAGCATCCCCTCAGCTGTGACAGTACAGACTTCGTTGTGTCAATGCGAGGTAGGTATCATGAATTGACCGAATAATATGAACAAAAAACTGGGTAAGACATTTTAAGTTGAACCAACAATTCACTAAAAAGTCATGCGCTTTTCTGTTCACAGTTGCTTACCTTATCAAGAGTTATGTAAGTATTTCGCATGTCAGCAACTCTGAGTGACTAGTCTTACTCATGACTGTGTTTCAATTGTTGTGAATACCGGAATGATGTGCAAAAGTCCTGATATTGTGTCGATCTCGATTCTGGTGTCCTCTACAGCGCAGAGAACCACATAACAAGGGCATCTGCATACATTGCATCATAGATACTTGCAGGGATGTCATTCAGGATATCATTCATGGAGATCACAAAAAGCGTAGGGGAGAGAACTCCACCTTGCGGGACGCTTCCTTTCATTGCTTTCAGCCTTCTCTGGTGCTTGCCATTTTGTACCCGAGCTTTTTCCGTTGGTCAGGTACTGGCTGATCTATAGGCACATGTGGCCTAGGATCCCATACTGATGCATTTTCAGTGTCAGACCTTTTTTTTCCAGACTTTTTTTTTACTGTCCCAACCTCTGTACCACCTCAGTGGCAGTGCACTAATGCCGTTCATTCTGACACCCCGTCCACAGCCACAGCCGTCCTGCCGCAGCCCTGACATCGGTAGTCCGCAAGGAGCAATACGTGTCAAGTCGTCAAGAGGCAACCCACTGGAGGAGACACTGCACTGCTACCGAGTCACTTAAGGGTGTTCAGTGGCGCCTGTTCTGATCCAGCATACGCAGGACACCACCTACTAAGCTCCCTAATTACGAAAATAATTGCTTAGTCGCGGCGGAGCCATCGTGAATGAGCTCTCCCTCTGGAGGGCGCCTCCACGTCCGCCCAACGACAGTCCCAATGGACTCGCCGATACTGGCGACCCCGACGGAAGCAAACCAAGGCTACAGACGTGGAGAGGACATCAAAATTGATGTCACCAAGAGAGCAGGGCATGAAAAGCCACAAAATTTGAGACATTTTTTATGCTGATTGATGACAATGAGATGCTAAAGATGATATCTATTTTCAGTCTGAGACTACATGACAGGGCTGTTTTCTACGCTCCCTTTCATAATATATCCCGTGTCAACCAGGCCCGAGAGATACAGACATCTGCAATGTTGGTCAGGAAATTTTAGCAACACTCTCAGAGATGCATCCATTAAGTGGTTGAAACTCGACTGTGTGGTCCCAGTCTTCCCAACTGAGCCCATAGCAAACTAATCTCTGGGTAGCAGCCGGCCAGGCTAGACAAAATTCCCACATGACTCTGATGGGAATTGAATCCGTGACCTCCCAGCCAGGATGTCCACGACGCTAGCCACTTCGCCACGGCGGCTGATTTTTTTTTTTTTTTTTGTCCGGATTTTCCTGAAGGCTTTTACTGGGTAGATCCAGACTGCCATGGTGTACTTCCTGTCTTGGAGCGCATCTTCTATTTCTTGTGCAATATAGGCGACCTAGTCCTCTGTGGATCTGTGTTGTCTGAATCCAGCCCACTTGCCAGAGATGATCTCTTTCTTCTCCAGGCACTAAACCAGCCTGTTGTTGGTGAGCCTCTCCATAACTTTCCCCACACAGCTGGCAAGACTGATGGGTCTGTAACTGTTGTCTGCTTTGTTTTTGTGTGTTTCTCTTTTTGTAGATAGGGGGTCATAGTGGCATCCTTCCATGACAGAGGTACAAACGCGTTTTTTTTCACTGGCGATGAAGATGTCCATTAGCGTTTTCCGTGCAGATGATCCAGGTTGTTGAAACATTTCAGCTGCAATGCCATCAGGTTCTGCTGATTTCTCTTTTTGTTGCTGCTTTATCCCTTTGTTTAGCTCTCTGCTATGATGAATAGTTTCTTCATTACTTCTTCCTCAGTGTCCCTGTTTCTGTTTTTGTGTGCTTTATCCTATATAATTTCAGTTATGAGGGAAAACATACTTAACAATGAATAAAACTCATCACATTCATCTTATGTTTCAGGTGCTGAGCCATAATCAAGAGGCTTTAAAGTATGGTAAGTACAAGTCAACACATTCACGTGAATACGCTGTAAGGAAAAAACAAAAAAAATAATAATAATACATGAAAAAAATGAGAAAACCGTAGTTTGAACTGCTTAGAAGCCAGCAGTTCTGGTCTTGGACAAGAGACATCAAGTAAAGTAGACAAGGACGTGGGAGAAGGGCAGGAACAGAGCTGCACTGAGTACCCGCAGATGGAGTGGTCAGGTGGAGACTGGATGATTGTCATAACAAACTGCTGTCTCTGAACAGAAGTGTGACGGGGTGCAGTGAGTGTGAACATGTGTTTGAGAAAAGATGTACGTGCTTCGCCTCCCTCCTACACAGTTCTACACGCGCATCACTTTCTCACATACATTTTCACAATTAGTAAAAGCTCGCACAGTAAACGATTGGGAGATACCAACTTGCGGAATCAGGCCAGTCAACTTAAAGAAGGATTGAAACGAAGAGACACTCTGGAAGCATGGCTTGAGACCATCTCCTTGACATGAGATACTGGGAGCATGACTTGAGTTCATCTCCATGACAGAGATACTGGAAGCATGACTTGAGTTCATCTCCATGACAGAGATACTGGGAGCATGGCTTGGGTCCATCTCCATGACAGAGATACTGGAAGCTTGGCTTGGGTCCATCAACATGACAGAGATATTGGAAGGATGACTTGGGTCCATGTCCATGACAGAGATACCGGAGCAAAATTAAGAAAGAGAGGAGATTAGGGTCATTTTGGCTGTGTGCCGAACCTGAGAAGATAAATGGGTTTCTCGTTCTTCGTTTTCACTGTCGTAAATGTTATTTGTTTTTGCCTGAAGTAGACCCAAGAGGTCAAAATGCATTGTGTCTTGACCTGTACTTTGTTGTCTATGTCCTTGGCGGTATCTAACCCCCTCTCTTTCTAAATGTTGCTTCATTTTCCGCGCTCAGTCACTCCGTTTTGAAACAGAGATACTGGAAGCATAACTTTGGTCCATCTCCATGACAGTCTGGCAGAATGTAGCCAGCACGTCACGTGGACTGCAGAACGAAACAGTACAGGCCAATACGTACTAGACTGTACAAGATAGAAAAAAAAAAGTATCATTCAGGAAAGGGCTTTTTTTTTTTTTACTGTTTTATGCAGGTGCGCTAGGGGCCTGTGTTCAATTATCTTGTTCTCCAGCCAACACCAATCAGTAATATTCCTTTTTTATGATACTTTAAAATCAGTTTTAAGGATTCTTTTACTTTTTGAGAATACAGAGAGAGAGAGAGAGAGAGAGAGAGAGAGAGAGAGAGAGAGAGAGAGTGTTTGAAATAATGCATGTGTTCACTCTCCATATGTGAAAGGCACAAATCATTGATAGTGCCTTTCAGATATAAACAGTGAACAAGATCTTAATTTTGATGTACACCATACCACACTGGTTTCTTTTTGATGGTCACGTAAACAGGGCAGGAAAGAGGGAAGCAAATACTTTTACAATTAGTGATAGAGGCACCTGCCCATTGCCAAGCACAGAAGAGAGGAATGGAGAGACTGCAACTACGCATGTCGTCAAGGAACTGTCTCGGGAAAAAAAAAATGTTCTGTAGACCTATTTCAAGTTGACAGCCAACTGCCCATTGTAAAGCGAAGAAATACAGAACATAAGGCCTTTTTAAAAGACACTTTCTAATAAGAAGGCTAAGCACCAAAACTCTTAAACCTCTTCAAAGGACTGTTTCAGAACGCCGACCTAGTCAGGTTTCATTTTCTGACTTTGATTAAATTCATTATGGGATAACGGCCTTAACGTCAAGTTTATTTGTCTCAGTGACTCTACTTTTCAGCGTATCACTTGGACTATAAGTCACTGGAGCCCGCTTTTAGCATGGAGGTGTGCAATTTTTTTTTTTCTACATACGTAATTTTTGAAGCATTCATATCTTAATTCTTATCAGTTATGGAATTAATCAATGACCATTTACAAAGCACATAAAGTAAAATTCTAATTGTATCTTGATCACTTTAATTGTTCATCTTTGATCCCACTGACCCCACCCCCTGTTTCGTTTCTTTTTCTTGATCACATCGTCCAAACTCTCCCTGTTTCTTCAGCCACCCAATTTTTTAATGATGATATGTAAATGCAAGCATTGTCCTGTTACCCCTGAAACGATCAACTGCATGTGTGATGGGACATCAATCACAACGCCTGATGAAGCCGGCTATTAAAGATGCAGAAAGCACAAAGTAATAACAATATAAGCTAAAATCATTATTTCTGTAGAGATAGGTATGAGACCTATAATCACGAGATGACCAACTGAATTCAGTTTGATAGGCGTAGTGAAACCTCCCAATTAAAAAAAGAAATCCTTTGAATAAAGATTCCCATTCCCATTGTTTAAAAAAGTGTTTGCGTGTGTGCTGGCGTGCGTGCGTGCGTGCGTGCGTGCGTGCGTGCTTGTTTGCGTGCGTGGTGCGCGCATGCGTTGTGCGTGTGTGTGTGTGTGTGTGTGTGTGTGTGTGTGTGTGTGTGTGTGTGTGTGTGTGCAGGCTGACTTTGGAAACGACACCTCCAAACTGTACCCGGATATGAGATGTAAAAAAAGGCTGTTTCTTTGCACATGCTCGTGTGGGTTGAAACAGTCGTCGTCAAATATACGTTGCCATTTGCATTGTCATTTTCTCCGTTTTATTCAAATAACTGCATACCAAATTAGGACAAAATATCTTGGAAATTGAACTCATTTTCTACAGAGCATAGGCAGTGACCAATTGGTGAGAGGTCAGTTAATTGTGATTATCTAAAACTACTTGGACATCTTTTTATGTGTGTGCTTTTTGTGACATGTTCCGTTCGCTAGGTCGTCTGCAAGTACAACAAGAGATTGTCCTCCTTTTCTCCAGTCATAGCAGAGAAAACTCATCATGGTCAATGTAATCATTATAATTATCTAGATTAAGAGTGACTTCTTTTCGGTGTTGAATGTTCAACCTGTATACAAAGAGTGGTCAGATCGACTAATAAACGCTTGCATGGCAATGTCTTTGTGGATCAAGTGTGTTTGTTGTTGTGCTTGATAGATGCAGGAGAGATACGTGTGTGACGCTCTACTGTGTTTCTGGTGTGTCCACTGATCTTAAATATGCATCGCTGTCATGGAGCAGAAGTTGAAGTGTACGGTGTAAAAGGAATTCATGCTCAGATTCCTGAAGCTGATTCGCCATTGTCTAGTTATGCAGACACATGTGTACTGCTCCAAGATAACGAGCGATTTTTATGTGCTGCATATTTATCCGTTACAAACTAGACACAACACGTTTCGACCTATTGGACTCTTTCAGGCAGGACAAATAAGATTCAAACTAATGAAAATAAAGGACAAACGAACGGTCCCTTATCTCGAGAGGACATTCACAATCAGGACAAATAACATTGGAAACAATGAAAACAAGGGACGAAATAAAGGTCACTGATCTAAATGACGGTTTGCTGGTCCATGGTGTTGATTTGGACAGCTCTTTGTCAGTAACTGTTCGTCCTTTATTTTCTTTGTTTTGAATGCCTACATTGCAGAGACGAAAGAAGTCTCTTTACGCGCACACCAAAGTAACCCCTCACCTTTTTTTACCCAGAGCGATGTATACAGTATTTTCACTTTCGAACGTTTGATTTCCTCTTTTCATGCACAGCCACATACTGTGATTTTGCTTTGCCACCAGAAAGCAGCAAAATAGTCTTTGGTCTCTGTAATCATAATACAGTGAGTTAATCTTCCTTTCAAACTGTCAGTATTTGAGATTTACATGACAAGCCCTTTATTCGAGAGCACAAGATCACAGACAGAATATGTACTAGCTCAGCTGACATGAATGCAGTGGTCAAGAAGCCATCAACTGGACCGACTCTTTGCAATGAAGATGCCACACTCTTCATGGAAGTCACTTCTATGTCAGTACAAAATCGATACCCCTTCCAGAGCTGTAATTCGAAGAAGACGACAAGGGACAGGAAGACACGAACTGAAGGGAGTTTGAAGGCATGGGACAAAGCCATGACTGTCTGTCGTATCGCACCCACCACATCTCCTCCTTCTGTCCACTGGACTTTGGAATCAGGCTGCTGCCAAATCAAATATCAAATTAACTTGTCACCTAATTTCCAATATTATATCTAAAGTGACTCATGCTGATAATCACAGTCCTTCCTCAAATAGAACAAACTTTCTTTCAAACGAAGAAAAGCTGTCGACCTCTCAAACCAAACTATACTTTTCACAATGTGTAGTTTTTACGTCACATCATACTTTTTCATGCAGATTTCAATGACCTCTCCCCTAACATGAACTTTCCAGTTAAAATCTCATATCATCATTTTTTTCATGTTAGCCTTGTAAAAAAAAAATTCAGTCTAACAGGGAAAAAACTGTAAAGACTGTCAGTGTCTTCACAGCTGGTGTGTACTCCAACTGTCAGTGACCATGAGTTCTCCAACTGTCAGTGGTCATGTGTACTCCAAGTCAGTGGTCATGTGTACTCCAACTGTCAGTGGTCATGTGTACTCCAACTGTCAGT
>JADBJO010019730.1:0-7500 GCA_016801955.1 Conus betulinus | reverse complement strand
CACTGTTTCTACCTCCATTGTTAGACTTGAAGTCGTTAAAACTGTGCGCACCATTGTCTTCCTGAATTATTCGGCCCATTTTGCTTCACTGTGCATCCCCAGCCTGACTTACCTTTGGTGACAGAACCGCCAGTGTATCTTTTTTTGCAAAGGTCTTCTACCAGCATCTAAATTTCTGCATCTGTTTTTGCCTTCTGGCCATTCTCTACAATGTCTTCCAAGTTCTGGAGTGATGGCAGTTTGGTAGAGGTGCTTCAAGTGGTCTGGATATTTCCACCATTCCTTGTTTTCTTTGATTTATGCTAACTGGCACGCTGTATACTGTCTTCTGCCTGCACCATCCATGATTTTCCACGTCCTAGCCGAGTGCTTTTGTTTCTTGACCACTTCATGAAGTGGGTTTTGGGGATTTTCAAGGGCTCTGAAATATGCCTTCACCTGTTCCAACTTGTGTCTTGTTTGCATTGAAGAAGGGTCGAGCAGGTATCACAGAGTTGAACGGGCATGTCCTTTGTGGTTCCCAGATCAATCTCATTGCTTCATTTTGAATTCTTTCTTATTTGAGAAGGTTGCTGTTGGACAGTGTTGTAAGCCCTAATCCATAGTCTATCACACTGAGTACAAGTGCGTAATACAGTCGGTAGAGATGGCGCTGTTCAAGTGCCTTTAGCTGCCATTGCTTTCATGGCAGATAGGCCTTTTTTGCATTTACGAACACTATTCTCAACATGCTTTCTACAGGTTAGCATTCTGTCAAAGCCTACACCCTAATAGCATAGGTTGTTAGTTGATTCAATTGGTGTTCCATTTAAGGAAACTGGTGATGGTACTTGTCCTCATGTCTTGTTGTTGAGAGTGCAAACTAATGTCTGGGCTTCTATAAGGCTGATGGACGGACCACTTTCTTCACACCACTGAGCAATGTTGTTCAACTGTTGCTGCTGAACTGTTTTCATTCTTTCTTCAACATTCTTTGATGTTTTGTAGATCAAACCATCATCTGCAAATGTCATCACTCGAGCAATTCCGTTCTGTTGAGGTCTGCTAAGCCTTTAGTGTAAGCACTGTACAAAACAGGGAAAGTGGAGAACCTTGAGGTAATCCCATAGAAAGTTTATGAGGCTTAGAAGTCCAATCGCCAAATCGTAGAATGATGGTTCGCTCCCAGAGTGCCGCTGCTATCCATCGTGTAAGTGTCTTACTGACTCCATAGTCAAGGAGTGGTTCCATGAGAAGCGAGAACTGGACTTTGTAGTATGCATCTTCCAGATCTATTGCAACAGCTAGTGTTTCTTCCTTTCTTTAGAATCCTTCATACACTTCATAGGCAAAAGCGGCCGTATTTTCTCATGTACATTTACCTGTTCTTTAGCTTCCTTGATTTGATTGGGGATTTGTGGACTTTCAAGATCTCTTGCGAGTTTTCTTGCTATGATTCGTTCCAAGAGCTTGCCTGTTATATTTTGCATAGTGAGTATACGGTAGCCATTTAGCTGATGACGATCTTTTCCTGGCTTTGGTTAAGCTTTCAGGTAGCTGTGTGTCCAGTCTTCTGGGACATTGCCTTTATCAAAACTCTCCTGGTAGAGACTGAAGAGTTTGGCTCTCTCTTCTGAGAGCTGTTTGATTTCTGCATACCGTTTTTTGTCTGGTCTTGAGTACTATCCTTAGTGCATCTAGCTATTGCGTCATCCAGTTCACATTCTGTGATTTTATCATTAATGACAGAATGAGCTAGGTGCTAGCTTAACTGGGTCAAATGTTTCTTCCTTTCCTCCAGATTTCTTTGATCTCTCTTTTCTATGAAATGTTTAAGTAGAGCTGACCCTTTCTTTTCTAAGTAGAATTTGTCTTCAGTGTGTGATCCCATCAGTGTCTAAGATATCTGGGGTTGCGTTCGTTTCGGTGTTTTTCTTCCATGCGACTATAAAAGTGCTAGAACTGAGTCAGGTTTGTGTTATAATTAAGTGACAGACAAAACTGTTGCAACTTGGTTTCTTTTGCTTCTTCTGGTACACTGTCGAATTGTTCAGTCTTCTGATTCATGTCTGTTTTGATAGCTAGATCAGGGCAAGGTTTTCTTTCTCTCTGCCAAATTCTAACAGACTTGCGTTTCTCTTTCCAGGCTGATTCTGTGTCTATATTCCACCAAAGGGGTTGGACGATTTGTTTGGTTGTAGCATTGTTTCTTTTGCAACGTCTACTCCTTAGCGTTCCTATAATATCGCCTTCATTGTCGTTGCATTAAAAAAGTTCTATTTGTTTCGTTTTTGTAACTTTTGATGTTTCTGTAAACTGAACACAACAGAAAATGGTCACTTCCATGATCAAGAAGGGATTCTGTATTCATACCTGCTGTTAATTTTGGTCAAATGAGTGCAAAGTCAATGATACTGCCAGTGTCACCCTGCCTCCCTGTAAGTGTTGGGGATGATGATGTCAGTGCACTAAGAAGTACTTCGTGCATTAAGATCTCCACATAGTATGACAGAGTCTCCAGATTCATGTTCTATTTCCTCCACCAAAAAGGAGCACAAACACACACACAAACACACACACACACACACACACACACACACACACACACACACACACACACACACATACACACACACGCGCGCGCGCGCGCGCGCACTCACGCACGCACACACGCACGCACACACACACACACACACACACACACACACACACACACACACACACACACACACAACAAGATACAACTCCTCCCCCTAGCCCCCACCCCCACGTACACACACACACACACACACACACACACACACACACACACACACACACACACACACACACACTCACACACTCACTCACTCATTCTCTCTCTCTCTCTCTCTCTCTCTCTCTCTCTCTCACACTCTCACACACACACACACACACACACACACACACACACAAACGCGCGCACACACACACACACACACACACCAATACTTGCACACTCACGCCCATGGACTCTGTTATTAACATGCTGGCATCACCCCACTGATGAACACACTCCAGTGTGCACACGTCTATAGTATGCCCTGCAGGCACTGACAGATTCAATGTCTTATCTCAGTTGACCTGTGTTTGATCCCTTGTGTCTGTAATTGGAAAGGCCCAGGTTAAGTTTGCCCCAGGCTCTAGGGTGTCTTCGCAGAGTTGGCCTTGAGATTATTCATTAAAGTATTGGCTAGATAAATTTTTCCTATGAAAATGAAGCTCCGAACATCATTTGTTTCATTTGAAAATTACCAAAGTGTTATCATTCTTCCCCCCACTCCCCCTTCCCCCCCTCCATGAGTTCAACCTTGCCATTGGTTGGGGAGCTTGTGTGAGTCTATGACACTGAGAGCAATGCTGGTGGGAGATTCGTCTCCTGGTAGGGCCTCCCCAAGCCAGACAGGTCAAAGGGTAGAGACCAGACAAAGAGCACTCAACTGTCCCTCCAGGTTGGGGGGTTTGAATTGGGCTAACAACCCGGTCCTAGAAAAACACAATTTGTTACAGAAACTGCGATGACATTCTCTGAAAATAACATGGTTGAGGAAGAGTCCTCTCTACCAGAGCCCATGACGCGAGCTGGTGAAAGCCTTCAGGAAGCCAGTGCGCCAACACCTCTTCTTAACGACCAAAGCCAAGACCAGGATAGGGACCTGGAAGATAAGAAGCCTATATGAGACTGGAAAAAAAAAAAGCACAAGTGAGTAGAGAGACGCACAGGTACAACCTAAAGATCCTAGGCCTGTGCGAGACTAGATGGACAGGAACAGGAAGAACAAGGTTGACAAGTGGAGACACCATCATCTACACTGGACGAGAAGAAGACCAGCCACACACGCATGGAGTCGCGCTGCTGATGACACCCAAGGCGACGCGAGCACTGCTGTCCTGGGAACCAGTGTCACCAAGGATTCTCACTGCAAGATTCAATTCAAAAGGCAGGAAAAAACCACCATCTTACAGTGCTACGCCCCACAAACGTAGCAGACACAGAGGAAAAGGAGGAGTTCTACAATCAACTCCAAACAGTCATGGATAGAGTGCCGAAGAGAGACCTTAAGATCCTCATGGAAGATCTCAATGCCAAAGTGGGAACGGACAACAAGGGCAGAAAGCAGATTATGGGCATACACGGAACAGGAATACAAAATGAAAATGGAGAGCTGTTTGTGGAATTCTGTGCTTTCAACGACATGGTCATTGGAGGCACTGTTTTCCCACACAAAAAAAAAACATTCACAAGATGACTTGGAATTCACCTGATGGGAAGACCCAGACCAAATCGACCACATTACCATCAGCAGAAAATGGCGCAGAGGTTTACATGACGTGAGAGTGAAACGAGGAGCAGACGCAGCATCAGATCACAACCTTGTGATAGCTGTGCTAAAGACCAAATTGAAAGCCTACAAAGACTAAGCAGGCCGACTATCACATAAGTACAATGGACACAGTCTGAAGGAGAGAGTAACAACAGAGGAGTTCAAACTGGAACTGAGAAACAGATTCAGCATACTTGACCAACTTGCTGAAGAAACAATCGAAGACCACTGGTGTGGCCTGAGGGAGGTCTGGCAGATGACATGTGAACAAGTGCTTGGAAAGAAGCAACGAAAACACAAAGAATGGCCGACTGCTGGAACATGGACCCTCATCACAGAGTGGATGGACCAAAAAGACCAGATCAACCAGACCCTAGACCAAAACCACAAGCAAGAGTTACAGGCACACTACTGGGACGTCAACCGTCAAGTTAAGAACAGTGCTAGACAAGACAAGAAACAATTCATCCATGAGCTCACAGAAGAGGCAGAAACAGCAGCAGGACACAGAAACATGAAAAGACTGTATGAATTTACTCGAACACTTTCTGGAAAGACCAGCAACCCCAGTCGCCTGGTCAAAGACAAGGAGGGAAACACCATCGCAGAAGCTGAACAGAGAGCAAGGTGGGCAGAGCACTATAAAGAGACACTGAAAACACCTGACCTGCACCACCTGTCCCCCCCCCCCCATACATTCCACTACCAACTCAGCTTCTGGACATCAACACAGGCCCACCAACCAAGACAGAAGCTACCAAAGCCATCAAGTCACTGAAGTCAGGTGAAGCAGTGGGTCCAGGCTGAATTCCACCTGAAGCACTGAAAGCAGACATCCAGACGTCAACAGAGATGCTGCATCCACTGCTAAGCAAGATCTGGGAGCAGGAACGAGTGCCAGAAGACTGGAAAAGAGGCCACCTGGTGAAGCTGCCGAAGAAAGGGACTTGTCATCCTGTAACAACTGGAGAGGGATTATGCTGCTGTCCATCCCGGAAGAAGGTGCTGGCCAAAATCATGCTAGAGAGACTAAAGACCGCCCTAGACAAGACCCTCCGCCAAGAACAAGCTGATTTTTGGCCAAGACAGATCAAGCACGGACCAAATAGCCACCATGAGAATTATCATCGTGCAGTCTCTGGAGTGGCAGACCCCCCTGGACGCAGTATTTGTGGGTTTTCCAGAAGGCGTTTGACAGCATCGACAGAGATACCATCTGGAAACTCATGCACCACTATGGCTTCCCACCCAAGTTTGTTGCCATCATCCAACAACTCTACGAAGATGCCACATGCAGGTCGTCCACGATGGGAAGCTAACAAAGCCCTTCACCATACAAACTGGCGTCCGTCAGGGTTGTCTTCTATCGCCGACAATTTTCCTGATGGTCGTTTGACTGGATAATGTGGCAGTCTACAGATGGCAAGAGGACAGGAATTCACCAAACAAAACTGGAAGACCTGGACTTTGCCGACGACATCAGCCTTCTTTCCCACAAACAGCAAGACGCACAAGAGAAGCTGTGCTGAGTAGCAGAAGAAGCAGGAAAGACGGGCCTCCAAATCAACACAAAGAAAAAACAGAAGCCATGAGAGTCAACAAACAGCAACGAGACCTACTACGACGACTACAACAGTAAGATATCATTGAAGTTGACAAGTTTGTCTACCTCAGCAGTGTGGTCAGCAAAGATGGAGGCACAGATGAGGATATCAGAGCTGCATCAATAAAGCCAGGCACACCTTTACTACGCTACTGCCTATCCGAAATTCCTCTGCCCTCTCACTCCACAACAAGATCAGAAACATCAACTCAAATGTGAAATCTGTCCCTCTGTATGGTTCTGAAACGTGGCGAAGAACAAAGACAAACACCCACAAACTCCAAACATTTAACAACAGATGTCTACAAAACATTGTGAACATCAGATGGCCAGACGTTATTGCCAACACAGAACTGTGGAACAAGACCAAAACAAGTTTCAATAGAATTAGAAATCAGAAAACGGAAGTAGGGATGGATTGGCCACACCCTCAGAAAGTTTCCATCCAACATCACAAGACAAGCCCTTGAATGGAATCCTCAGGGCAAGAGAAAAGTGGGAAGACCAAGACAGACATGGCGAAGGAGTACCGACGCAGAAGTGAAGGCCGCCGAAATGATGTGGGCCAAGCTGAAGAGGATCCCCGAAATCGTGTCCACTGGAAGAGTGTGGTTGCGGCCCTGTGTTCCCCAAGGAATTCAGAGGACTAAGTCAAGTCAAAGTATGTTACCATTTTTTTGCATGACTTTTGTACGTTACACTGGTACTAATGCTGCAAATATGTTGATAACTTCTATTGAGACTATTACACCTGCAGACTGTCTATGTTGCGATGGACAGAATGGCTGTAACAGCCCAGAGACCAAGAGGCGGAGGTGGGGATAACTCAGTAGTAAAACGTCAACGTGGACACAGCTGTGGGTGAACACACACACACACACACACACACACACACACACACACACACACACACACACACACACACACACACACACACACACACACACACACCACCTCCATAGATAATCCCCAACACATAACACAGGAGATAGAATATTTTGAGCGTTTGTGACAATGATTCAACTCTCTCTCTCTCTCTCTCTCTCTCTCTCTCTCTCTCTCTCTCTCTCTCTCTCTCTCTCTCTCTCTCTCTCTCTCTCTAGAACAGATGAAAAGCTAAATACACTCAACATACATCCTCTACATGAGCAACTTGAATTCGACTGATACCATGCAATAATGCAGTAAGGCCCTTTTTGACATTTCGTATAAGCAGTTCTGTTTTTAAAATAAAAAAAGCTTTTCACACACACACACACACACACACACACACACACACACACACACACACACACACACACACACAAAACAAAAACAATGCAAGCTTCCTCTCGAACTTATGTCTTAAATTCACCCCCCAACTATTCTACCACATACACATTCAAAACAACATCCCCAAAACACCCACACAGGTATATCATGTCTCACTAATTGTGTGAATTGTTTGGTTAATCGTAATCTGAAAGCACAATCTAGATACCATCCCCACTGAACTGCTGTCCTCGCCTCCAACATTTTTCATCTACCCCTTTAACCTCTCTCTGTCTTTCTGTCATTGTCGCTCTGCCTTCCTCT
>JADBJO010019729.1:25000-32678 GCA_016801955.1 Conus betulinus | reverse complement strand
AAAGAGTAATCATTGCCCTGTTCAAATGAACTTGTTAATACCATAATCTGTTAAACAGTTCAACTTTCATTTACATATAAGTATTCAAGGAACGAAGCATACATATAACATAAGAATACCAATATCAATTTGCGACATGATCACAAGAATAAATCCCTATTCCAAGGGGCTAAGGTCTTTATGAATAAAGCATTCCCAGTCGTCGTGTCCTGTCTTTTCTGACACATGTAGATTTGGGACGGCATGGTGGACGTCTTGTGCGAACGAAATCGAAAATGGAGAAAATGAGTAGGTGAGCCTGTCTTCCCTACTGGAATAATGAATTGAGAAAAAGAGGGTGGAGGTGGATACCAACAAGCACCCTTTATCATCGAGTCTCATACTGACGTATTCACGGGTAACACTCCTCCTTTAAGAATATATAGTAAGTATCACCGAATCTGTACTTTTATGGAATTCCGCTTCACTCATTTGTTATCTGACCAACCCCAGTACAGTTGTCGTACTTGCAAGGCAAACATTGATCCTATAGGAAAGACGATTTAGGAAAATGATGTGAGCATTAGGAACTAAAGCTGAATAATCCAACAGGGGTGTCGTTAAATGCTCATTAAAATCTACTTCATTTTTTTTTTTGAATGTTATAATGATTTCTTTGAAAATGAAATCATCATTTGAATTCGTGACGAGAGGATATTGGTCCATGCCTTAGCGAAAATAGTGAACGCCATCATTTTGTTGTTAGATTTTAAATTGAAGGCATTAGAGGTAGATCATGCTTCGTCTCAGTTGGATTGTGGTCATCAGATAAACTATGTGCACTTTTCCTAATGTGTCTGAGGCATGCGATTTTACTATCAATTTGATTGGCAGAATCAGAATAGGTGAATGGCTTTATTCCACACATGAACTGGCTGAAAATGACTTGTGGTGCGGATGGGGTGGGGGTGGTTGGGGGTGGGGGTGGTGGGGAGTAATCGAATATTCATTATTAAAAATATCCGCCCAAACTACGCATGCTTCTCTGGTCATTTAAGGACACAAAAAAGAACGATTAGAAGTAATAAAGAACGGACCATTTTCACCTAATGTCAGAATCATGCAAATGCTTATTCCCTCCTTGCCTGTCGAAGAGCAGAGAATGATGGCCCTGTCACACTGTGTGTGACCCCAGAGAGCTGGACACACACTATGCCGACATGTGAAAGCCTCATAGCTCTGTGCACTGTTAACGTCTTGGACGAACTCAGGCACCTATATACATGTGTGTGTGTGTGTGTGTGTGTGTGTGTGTGTGTGTGTGTGTGTGTGTGTGTGTGTGTGTGTGTGTGTGAACACGCGTGTGCACTTGCACTGTGTGTGTGTGTGTGTGTGTGTGTGTGTGTGTGTGTGTGGTGTGTGTGTGTATGCGTGCGGGTGCCTGCGTGCGTACGTGCGTGCGTGCACAC
Organism: Conus betulinus; assembly: GCA_016801955.1. Lineage (NCBI taxonomy): Eukaryota > Metazoa > Mollusca > Gastropoda > Neogastropoda > Conidae > Conus > Conus betulinus. Next base: position 31,230 of record JADBJO010019729.1, on the reverse strand, counting down.
GTGCGTGCGTGTGAGTGCCCGCGCGCGCTTGTGTGTGTGTGTGTGTGTGTGTGTGTGTGTGTGTGTGTGTGTGTGTGTGTGTGTGTGTGTGTGTGTGTGTGTGTGTATGCATGTGTGTGCTTATCCGCGCGCACAGCGTGTTATTGGACATATTTTTCACCCTAGGAAAAGTGGACATAAAAGCGAGAAAAAAAATATTTCTTCTACCTGAAGCATGTAATCCACACACTCTGAACTATCTGTCTGTTTGCGCACAAGCAGCGCCTTCTTTCTCCAGAGAGCTGCAGGCCAAACGACACACACATGAGAAATGCCTGCATTAATTCCTCTGCCCTAGAAGCGATGTTTCGCTATGTCTACCTTCGTTTGGAATTCCATCTGTGGGACACACTCCAAAGCGATCATAAAATATGCTCAATACAGACAGGTGGTGTAGTCTGCGAGGAGAGGCTGTTGAAAAGGAGAGCTTGAAGCGACAAGAAAATTATTATACCTATAAAACGTATGAGATCCCTGCTCAACTCTCTCTCCCTCCCTCCGTCCCTCCCTCCCTCCCCCTCCCCCCCCTCTCTCTCTCTCTCTCTCTCTTCTCTCTCTGAGCGTGCGTATGTGCGTGCTCGCGCGCGCGCATGTGTGTGTGTGTGTGTGTGTGTGTGTGTGTGTGTGTGTGTGTGTGTGTGTGTGTGTGTGTGTGTGTGTGTGAACGCGAGTGTGTACGTGCACTCTGTGTGTGTGTGTGTGCGTGTGTGTGTGTGTGTGTGTGTGGTGTGTGTGTGTGTGTGTGTGTGTGTGTGCGTGGTGTGTGTGTGTGTGTGTGTGTGTGTGTGTGTGTGTGTGTGTGTGCAGTGCACTGTGAGTGTGTGTGTGTGTGTGTGTGTGTGTGTGTGTGTGTGTGTGTGTGTGTGTGCGTGCGTGCGTGCGTGCATGCGTGCGCGCGTGCGTGCGTGTGTGTGTGTGTGTGTGTGTGTGTGTGTGTGTGTGTGTGTGTGTGTGTGTTGTGTGTGTGTGTGCGCACGAGCGCGTAATTTAACTTCAGAATCTGCCCTGTGTCCAAGTGGCATTTTCATTAAAAAAAAAAAAAACGAGAGCGATAGCACTAGCGAAACTTTGTCCATGTCGACTCTGGATAAAAAATTAATCAACGAAAAGCTAGCAGTACGGTTAAAGCAGAATAAGAATAAATGAATAGATGAATAGGAAAGAAAGGGGAAAGAAAAAAAGAAAATATATCAAAAAGAAGAACTACATATATTTGAACAAAGAACAACATAGTTTGAAAAGGGGTGGATAGATATGGAAGTAAAACATAGATTGATGAAGACGAAAAAAGACCGTACAGGGAAGACAGACGAGAGAATGGCTGTAACATATTCATGAGACGGATACTGAACGGTATGGCACGGTGTCTGTGGAGGGTACTGCGGGCTGGCTTTGTGGCGGTGTAGAGGTACATGCTATGTTTGAGTGTTTATGCCCAAATGGGCAGAGGATCCTTTGTCCGGCAATAAGATGGGACCCCCTGCATGGCATGCTCAAACTCATCACTCTGTGACTACTGAAAGCGCCAGGACTTGGACATGTTTGATGTGCTGAGGAAGGTTGAATGGCTAGTTTTGGGTCGATGATGGCCAGATGTTCAGAAATGTGCGTATGAAGCGTGAAAAATATTTCATCTACAGAAATGTTATGGCCCAATTTCCCAAGGTATGTTCAATATGACCCCCAAAGCTTATTAGATGCGTCATACGCACACAGACTAGTCAGGACCCAGTGAAAACTGAACCTATGGATACATTTTGTGCGGGAAGAAACACTTCCTGTAGAATAGACGGAAACAGGTCTGCAGAAAATAAAATAGGATCAAATACGACTTAAATTAACGGGAAAAAAACTGACTTGGTTATCCCATAATCAGTGTATCAGCTAAGAGCTTCAGAATTATATATAGAAAAATGCCAGTACTTTTGGCACTGATCACTTTGTTTCCATACAAGTGGTTTTCTATCTGGGAACGATGGAAAAGAGGAATACGGTGACTGCACTGCAAGATTTTTTTAGGGAAAGGGGATTTTTCCCTGAATAAACTATACTGACTGAATTCTGACTCGGGTCACGTTAAAAGTTGAAGACGTCTTGGAACCCTCACTGTGGCTACCATGAAAGGTGATGGTCATTCCCTCAAGACAAATCCTACAGCAGTGACTGATGCTCTGAACGAACTGTCCAAGGAGAATGCAAATTATCTTCCTGACTTATCAAGCAGTCTTCATTGTGCTGCTTTTTGTATGAATGCCAGAAACATTTTTATTTTGCAATCCCGGTGCTGAAAAATAATGGACAAAAAGTGTTCTCCAATATCTGAGAGTTCTTTAGGAGGCAGTCACCACAGTGAAAAGATTTTTTTTTCAGAGAATAGCTCTTCATGGGGGGACCTTAGTGTTGATGATGTCTGGACCAGGGTCTAAAGATGGTGTGGTGAGTGTGTCCCAGGGAGCCACCAAACAGTTAACAGTCTTCCGGCCAGCTGACCATCTAGTCTCCAGCCTCTCATAATATTCCATCAATCCGCCGTAGGCTGGCGTCTGTCAACAGCAGAAATAGTGTTACCCTCGTCTGCTGAGTTTGCTATAAGTCCACACCTCTTCATTCGTAGGGCAACCGTACACACAAGGAACATCACTTTCCAATCGGAAAATATTGACCAGACATAACGCGTAGTAAACCAAAGGAGTCGTCATGAGAGAGAGAGAGAGAGAGAGGAGAGAGAGAGAGAGAGAGACTAGAGAGAGAGAGAGAGAGAGAGAGAGAGAGAGAGAGAGAGAGATGGAAAACTATATATGTTCTTGTATGTTGTGTTGCTCAGATTTTTTTCTGCTATTTGTGTCATGCAGGCTCTTTGTGTGCATGTGTATGTGTGTGTGTGTGTGTGTGTGTGTGTGTGTGTGTGTCGTGCGTGCGTGCGTGCGTGCGTGCGTGCGTGGTGCGTGCGCGTGTGCTATTTTGTGTCATGCAGGCTCTGTGTGTGTGTGTGTGTGTGTGTGTGTTTGTGTGTGTGTGTGTGTGTGTGTGTGCGTGTGTGGTGTGTGTGTGTGTGTGTGTGTGTGTGTGTGTGTGTGTGTGGTGTGTGTGTGTGTGTGTGGTGCGTGTATGTGTGTGTGCGCGTGTGTGTGCGTGTGTGCTATTTGTGTCATGCAGGCTCTCTCTGTGTGTGTGTGTGTGTGTGTGTGTGTGTGTGTGTGTGTGTGTGTGTGTTGTGTGTGTGGTGCGCGTGTGTGTGCGTGTATGTGTGTGTGCGCGCGTGTGTGTGCGTGTGTGTGTGGTGTGTGTGTGTGTGTGTGTGTGTGTGTGTGTGTGTGCATGTGTGTGTGCGTGTGCATGTGTGTGTGTGTGTGTGTGTGTGTGTGTGTGTGTGTGTGTGTGTGTGTGATTCTTTTCAGCAGCATTGCGGTTCGCACTGTTCTCTCTGTCTGTCGTCGTAGGGGCTGTTAACCATCTAGCGTAACCTGATTGTCTGCCCTTACCGTCACCGAGTCCTGTGTCTTGTCTCCCCTCCAACCCTTCAGTTCTGTTGCATGTTGTTTTTTTCTGTTCTGTTTTTTTTTCTCTCTTTTTTTCGACTTTCACTCTTTTACGTTCTGTTCTATGTTCGTCCCTCCACTTTTCTTTCCTCTTGGCACTTCTCGTTTTAAACTCCCTCTAGCCCTTCCCTCTTTATACATCTGCTCAGTGATTTCTTTCTCTCATTACAGTCATGCTCGTTGTGTTTTGTTTGTTTGTTTTTATTCCTGCTGCATTCTGTTTAACAATTTTTCGTTTCACTTTCACTCACGTTTTTTTTTTCTTTCTTTCTTTCTTTCTTTTTTTTTTTCTTTTTTCCGAACTTTGCCTTTTGCCTTTGGTCATTTTTCTGTCTCTGTCACTCTCATGTGTTTTCCACTGACTGCCTCTGTTGATATGTCATGGTTTGCTATGTCTTGTCTGTAAAGGGACAATTTCCCCACCATTCACGTTTTTTTCGGTGTCTTGTTTACTTACGTATTTATGTATGATTGATTTATTAGTTTACTTATTTACTTCACTCACCATTCACGTTTTTCGTGTCTTGTTTACTTACGTATTTATGTATGATTGATTTTATTAGTTTTTACTTACACTTCACCTTTTCATCCGTTTATATATCCATTTATCACGGCAAAGGATTCCATTTCTACTTCGGGATTTAAAAATCGGAAACAGAGTTTACAAAGACATGTACTCAACCCTTTATGGTAGTCCTTCTCTGTGGTATAATAAAGACGTCCCTAGCGGTGTCATTTTAGAAACCGCAGGACTTCTTCGTATCTTTGGCTTCTTTTCATTAAAGGTCGTGATACAATAATGCTAAGGTTAACGCTCTGCCCGTCTGTCTACTGGCCCCTCTTTAATATCCAAAGTCCATTTCAATGATCACTCCGCATTTCCTTCAGGTCATTTGCTAGAACTTCAGCTGAGACAGACAAACGGGGGCCTTTAATGTGTCGGAGGGGTTGATTCTTTTGGCCGGCGTCATTGTCTGCAGGAGAGCTGTCTGGCTTCAGGGTAAATAATTCCGTTGAAGACCTCACTGTTTCATTGGATACTGTCTCCAGGTCATGACTAAACTCAACTTGCTTTTGTGACCAGAGGCTCCTACAGTACAAACAGCACCATTCTTCCAAGCGATGACAGCAAAGCACGCTTCAGATTTTTTAGTAGCTATAGGAAAAAAATCGTTGATTGTTGATATACAGAAAGTCCTCTCTCCCTTAATCAATATGTCCATAGTCTTATCTTCGCAATTTAGTATCATAAGTGTCATCACCATTACATTCGTAATCTTGTCGACGTAATTGTTGTCGTCGTCGTCGTTAACGTGATTATTATCGTCATCATCATCATCGTCATCGTCTCTTCCATCACCATTTTTGTATTGCTATTATCATCATAGTTGTCTTTGTCGTAATCATCATCATTATCAGGCGCATATGTCAAGAAGCGGGATGAAAATAATGAAGGTGGATTGTATACGACGACGACAATCACGACGACAAAAATTACAGCTGTTATAGCGATGATACGTACTATACAAAATGGTAGTTTGCATACGTAATCACCTGTCTCGGTGGATGTGGTGACGGCATAATTATTAACATGCGTTCAATGTTTTAAAAAAATCATGCTGCATCTGACTTGGGTTATAAAGGGAAACAACTCGCCACTGTTTATTGTTCATTTCGTATGGCCGTATGTTTTTTCTTGTTACAGTCAGCTTAGAATTAGTAGAAACATACTTTGTTCTTTAAAAAACTTTTTTTTCAATAATTTTTCTAATCTTTTTACTAGCTTTAGAAAACACTGGTGGGGATAAACGGAATACGTTTTGATTCTTGTGATAACAAATGACAAAGTGAGCTTCTGGAATAAATGCTTGAAAGATATAATAGCAAATTATCAAGGGAAATAAATGTGGTGATATTCTAAACAGAGAAAAATTATTTTTCTCTCTAAAAGAGTTCATTACATTCATTGAATTATCTCAGAGTGCATCGAGGCGGTTTTTTTTCTTTCTTTTTGTTTTTGTTTTTTGTTTTTTTTGTTTGTTGTTTTTTTTTGGGGGGGACAATGTCGAACTGTTTGATTTGTTGTATGATACGTAGGTGCTAGATGTTTCGTGGAACTGGTTTATGAGTTCTGAGGACTGGCTTACACGTTCTTTAGGACTGGAACCCGTTTTGGTATGCTCCGGAGAAAGCCAGAATCAAGAAATCCTCGTGTCTGACCAGTGAGATGACCGCTCCACTGCAGACACATCCTATCTCTCTACCGGCTCCACTCTGAGGCACACTGAGTCAGGCTTCCAAGCCTGTGTGAACGTGACAACAGCACGTGTGCTAGCATGTTGTATATAATCCGTAGTGTTTGCCACCAATGGTGAGTGAGTTACAGAGGACACCGTTCAAGTAATACCGTGGCATCAACTACCGGCCATAAGAAATGATGGACGTTTGTAGTTCTGTCCTTGTGAAGCACCTGTCGTAATGATGGAAACACTTTCAGTGAATATTTGCAACGCCGGTAGTAAAGACAAACTTTCTTGCTTCGAGGGAGTTTACGTTGGTGCCTTTGATAGGACAGGACCCTGAAGTTTGTTTGACTGAGCCAATCAATTGTATTGATTTGTGCGAACATTTCATTTAGGTTCTTCCAGGCAT
>JADBJO010019729.1:0-20000 GCA_016801955.1 Conus betulinus | reverse complement strand
ATATATATATATATATATATATGTGTGTGTGTGTGTGTGTGTGTGTGTTCAAAATTTGATTAAAATGTAAGCATTAAACCTACAACATTGTTTCTTGCTGGTGCAGTCTTCAGGATCCTGAAGACTGCACCAGCAAGAAACAACGTTTTAGGTTTTAATGCTTACATTTTAATCAATTGTTTAACAGATGCTGCTCCGAATTCGGTTGAGCACTTTTTAAAAAAAATTGTTGTTGATTTGCAACACCATTATATATATATATATATATATATATATAATATCATAAATACCACTAATATGCCTGGTAAAATTTTAAAAGCGCTTAACCCCTTGGGGAGCAACATCTGTTAAAAAACAAACTGTTAAAAGGAAGTCTAAAACTCTACAAATTTCTTTCGAGCACACAGCTCTCCTGAGGATAATTTTGGGGTCGCCTACCGCCGATCTATTATAGCTTGTAGGGGCTGATGTCATCACTGTTTGCACGAGCAGAATGGCTTCACGTGCTTTTTTTGGCTTCAGGTTGTTATTCAGGGTGCGTTTGCTGACAACGATTTGAATAAGCAAGGAATGAATAAACAACGTTGTCAGCAAACCACCCTGAATAACAACCTGAAACCAAAAAAAACACGTGCAGCCATTCCGCACGTGCAAACAGTGACATCAGGCCCTCCAAGCTATAAAACATCGGCGGTAGGCGACCCAAAAATCATCCTGAGGAGAGCTGTGTGCTTGAAACAAATTTGTAGAGTTTTAGACCTCCTTTTAACACTTTGTTTTATATATATATATATATATGTGTGTGTGTGTGTGTGTGTGTGTGTGTGTGCGCGCAAAAATCGAAGATAAAAACAACAGACTCATACCTATATTGCCAACATCTTGACATGTTAAAGGTCTTTCTTACGGGAAGTCAATGAAAAGAGTGAAGTCAGGTATCCAGTCAACAACTAATGAATGTGTGTGTGTGTGTGTGTGTGTGTGTGTGTGTGTGTGTGTGTGTGTGCACGCGCGCGCGCTCATGTGTGTGTGTGTGTGTGTGTGTGTGTGTGAGAGAGAGAGAGATAGAGAAGAGAGAGAGAGAGAGAGAGAGAGAGAGAGTGTGTGTGTGTGTGTGTGTGTGTGTGTACACATCAATTAACAAAGCAACAAAAATAAACGGATCGGTAAAGTAAGCAATGGTTAAACAACCAAAAAGGAAACCAGCAAATGAATGAATATATATATATATATATATATATATAGATATATATATATATATATATATATATATATATATATATATGTGTGTGTGTGTGTGTGTGTGTGTGTACAAATCATCAATAGGGGGACTTTTTGTCCCCCTATCAGCCGAAAATTAAGAACTTGGTTGTTAAGGCGTCCACTTTCCGGTCGCCTTATTGTTTTTGCCCTTTTTCGGGCTGTACAATTGGGCTATCGTGAACACAACCCCTGTAAAAAGTTCAATCTTTGGTGTCGGGAGGCGTAAAACGTGTCAGATCCATCCATGTGATCATTGATTGTTTAGGAGCATTTCAAGGGAAAAGCTTTTTGTCGATAGGGAGACTGCATGATTTAGGGTGATTATGGAGACAAGGCTTTTATTCAGAATAATATTTTATCCAAGATGGTTGTTATATTGTGAGATTTTTTTTTTCTTTAATCAATTATCAAGATGATTAAAATCCTGTTAATTCCTTCTTTCTTACCCTCATTGTTTCCAAGATTTTGAAGTGAGGTGCACATATAGAGTTCGAATCTATTTTTAGAATTCTAATCTGGTCTCAGTCGACAATTTGGAGAAAGCTTGCTGCCCAGTGCGAAACTTCACACGCGATCCACCGGCTGGCTGAGGTAAGTCATTCCTTGCAATCCATTTGCTGTAAACTAAAATGAAATGTTGTTCGATAGCGTAAAGTGAGTTGACTGGATACTTCTCAAGTAATCCGAGAAATAATTAATTGATGGCTATGCCTAGCAGTACACTGTACTGACAGCTACGGAAGACTGAAGTGACATGAAGAAGACCAAACAAATGGCTATCATTTTAGTATTTTTAACTCACCCGGTCGTTTAGATCAAAGAAGTATCAAGAAAACACGCAGTACTGACTGTTTTTTTTTTTTTTTTTTTTTTTTTAAATTAAAGCGACAATGAATGATATGAAAATCCAATATCCAATTCTGCGACAGTTATCTTTATATCATTCAGTTTCTCATTTAGTAGTATAGTAGTAGGGACCGGCTTTTTGACCTGAGGCCTTACGGCCTATTTTCGTCCCTTCATTATTTTTCAATTTTATTTCGGTAAGGTTGCATATTCAATCCACACTAAAGAAAAGATCTTTCAATTTAGAGTCTTCATCTAGGAGTTTTTTCTTTAAGCTGTTGATGTCAGGTGCATATTTGGCATTAGTAGACAGTGCATTCCAATAATTAGCAATTCTGAAAGCAAAACAAGACATTCTTTTGTTAGTATGGTAATGTCTCATGTGTGTCGAGATCAGAAGTTGCTTTTTTTTTTTTTTTTTTTTTTTTGGGGGTGGGGGTGGGGGGGGGGGGGGGGTTTCCTGCTTGATGGTCTAAACCAGTCTTCATTCAGACTCAGATACTGCCATCATGATGTGTCTTCTTCTTCTACCCTGGCTGAAAGACACAGGGTAATCTAAACAGGGCCAAGCATTTGGAATAGTAATGTACAAATGCACCAGCAGGGATAAGAACATTAAGTGTGTAACTCCTGCCTTGTTTTGTAGACTACAACAGTCAGGTTTTAATGACTTTGGATGGTGATGATGCTATGTGTGGAGATTGTCATGGCTGAAGTGACAAAATAGTTCAGTTGACTGTGGTCACTTAACACAAGAAAGGAACAAAAAAAACCCCTGCATGATGTGTAAAGCATCATAGCATTTTGATGTAGCCTCAGTGCTTCAGCCTATGTATTTTCTTTTACACAGCTTCAGCCGGGGTGGAATCATTATGGGTGTAATCATGGTTATTCAATCCAGATCTAATCTAGGAGGTCTGTTTTTTTTTCTGGTTGTCATTGAGACTATCTCCAAATCTTTGCTTAACAACAGCATGGGCCTAAAAAGAACTTGAGTGTGACTCTTTACTCCTTAATTACCAGAATTAAATGATAAAATACAAATTTAGCTGTCCCCTCATTTTGTTTCTTTTTGTTGTTGTAAACTTTCTTCAACAAGCAACAGTTTTCATTCAAGGCAAGGGTTAGTAGAGCTAGTGCCATAAGACAGAAAGAAACACACCCTGGGAGAAAGAGACAGAGAGAATGTGTGTGTGTGTGTGTGTGTGTGTGTGTGTGTGTGTGTGTGTGTGTGTGTGTGTGTGTGTAGTGTGTGTGTGTGTGTGTGTGTGTGTGTGTGTGTGTGTGTGTGTGTGTGTGTGTGTGTGTGTGTGTGTGTGTGTGCGTGTGTGTGTGTTACATTCTGGGTGCAGTGGTACCCACCTTTGTGTGTATAATGATGATATTTTCCTATTTTAACCAGTAATATCCACATTGTCATTTACCAGCATTATTATTTATGTGTAACAAGGGTTCTAAGAAAAGGTAACGTTGCTTGGGTTTTAATTTAAAAAAAAGAACAATATGAAAGGAAGATGAGGTAAGATTTGAAATTTATAGTGTTAAAGGGAGATGAAATTTTAAATCAGAGCCTCATCAGAACTGTCACACTGGTATCTTACTATGTGTAGGGTATGAGAGGAAGTTCAGCTAAAAACTCAAAAGACAAGAATCAGAAGATTTGGAACTGGGAGCACAGAAAGTTTTGAATTAAGGAAATTAATGAAGAGCATCAAGTTTAAAGGAATAAAAGTTGTAATTGGATGCAAAGTTCCCCCAAAGCCCAAGTGTGGCTATCTATGTGGTGGGGTAATGGAAAATGATCACATGCTTTAAAGTTCTTATCCCTAGAAGGTGTAATTGTACCATAGTGTTCAAGCGTTTCAGCTTTTAGGATGAATCCTGGAGTTTTCAAGCAAGGGTACAAGAAAGAAGGAAGATGATTAGCATAATAATGAAAGATTTGAACAGAAACTGGTCAGCTGCTTTGGGCACCATGTAAGGTATGTGTAAAGTTTCGAGTCATGCACGACCGTTAAGTGCCCCGAGAATAAACAGATACACCAGAACCTAGCATGATACATCTAATGTTTAATGGAGTCATGCACGAGTGTTAGGGCCTTTGCACACTAGCAGTTGTTTCTCAGAGCAACAGCTTGACACAGCACATACTGTAGCATGACAGTGGTATTCTCACACACGCTCTTGATGCCACTGCACCCAGAATGTAACACACACACACACACACACACACACACACACACACACACACACACACACACGCACACACATATTGTCCCAGCCCTTTTCCTTCATTGCTGCGATGTACAAGCAGGATTCTTTTGCTTTCTCCCTATCATGGTACACAGGGAGGTTGAAGTTGTACAGATTTTCCTGCTCTTCATAAAGAATGATCAGACGCTTTACTTCTTTATCGAGTAGGTCCGCCATTTTTTTTTCTTCAGTCAAGAAATACAGTCCTTCCCTCTGTTCTAATTGGGTAGGTTCACGATCTCTGCCATCTTGGGCATCAAAATTAGAGCCAGTGCTATTCTCTAGCAACAACAACAAAAAAATCACGTAGGTACGCGTAAAAAAATCCTGCTGCGCTGCAAAGCTTTTACACTCAGTGGTGCATCAAACTGCGCCTTGCAGCAAAAAAAAATCACTGTGAAATCGAGATCTTGAGGCTAGTGTGCGATGCCCCTAAGCGCCCCTAGAATAGCCAGGGACACCTGGGCCCCACAAGATGCATGTGTTGTATGTCTGGGTTATCTTTGACTTTAAAGAGTTCCACATGATCCATGATGGGGGCTAGTCGGGTGGGGGGGGGGGGGGGGGGGGCTGTATGTTCTCGTTAACATGGCAAACTTTTTCTCGAGTGAAAGTAGCAAAACTTCACTCAACTCTCATAAAAGGTTATTTCACAGAAATATTGTTGGCTTCTCTTTAATAGGGCTGACAGCAGCCACTCATGGCTACATACTTTGAACAATCTTTTTGATGATTGCATTGTATCTTAATTTCCAGTCATACCCACCCTGGGAGTTGGAGTTTGAAATCATGGACATGATGGAGTCAGGAAACAGTTCAGACCCTGCTGATTCCGAGTATATACCAGACTCAACATCAGAATCAGATTCATCTGGTAAGTTATTGAATCAAAATAATTATTTTAAAATATTTTAAAATAGTTGTGGCTATGGTATCATCGCCAATTAAAAATTGGGTTGGTAATTCAGGCCTCAGCTTTTTTTCCAACTCGAACAACTCAGTTGACATCGTTGGACCATCTCGGCAAATTATGATTTTCTGACAAGGAAAAACTTTTTCTTAAGTCAGCATGGATGTCTTGGAAAACATGTATGAATATGAAAAATGGCTTAAACATACTGACCAGGGGTTAAAATTGTTAAAGATACCATACAGTGGTACCCCTCTGATAAGACTCTCAAGTAAGACTTTTCCTCTAATGAGACCAAATTTTCATTTTTCAAACCTTCTTAACTGTACTATTTTTGGTCCTCTTAATAAGACCATCCTTCAGCTAAGACCTTTTTTCACCGCACACATTTAAGGTCTTATTTGAGGGGAACCACTGTACTGGCAACACAAAGTTGCTTAGTGTGTTTGAGTATGTCCCTTGAAAATCATTTCGGAATGATTCACCTTTTTGTCTTTTTTTTTTCTCTTTTTTTTTTTTTTTTTTTGACGAGGCAAAAAGAAAAATCGTAGGGTCATCGGGAAAAAAAAGGGTTGGTCGGGATTCCGTAACCGCAATTTTTTTTTTTTCCTGATGAGAATAAAATTAATAATGCACATAAGGCAGGCCCATAACAATTAAAAAAAAAAAAAACATTATATGGTGTACATGTGCATGATTAAAACACAGTCTGACAGATGATCATTGGTCTACTTCCCTGCAACCCTTACTTATTCACGGCTAAGCATTGTGCCATATGATGTTTAAGTTGGTGGAGGGGATATAATGACATTCCTTTCCGAAAATTTCTTTTCTTTTTCACAGTCTGACAGACATGAACAGATAGCATTTATTCTACATAATGGTATTCATGATTAATCTAAGCTAGCCACAAAAGGTTAGGGAACACTTGCAAAACACACATGCTTTAGTTACTTAGAGCTAGCTTTGCTTTGCGTCTGAAAGTGAAACCCAAAACTTGGCAGATGTTTACATAATAGTTTTGGCCTTTTATTGGTAATAAACATTGCAATCTCTTTCAAGCGAATGGACACATTTTCATAGGCACGAAATAAAGATACAAATGTATGGATGTAAGACTGGAACATCAGAAAACTTCCCAAGACAGGATTTGCACAAACTGGGACGTAAAATGTGTTTAACTGGAAGTACTGGCAGTTGTAACATATCCCCCAAAAGTCATTTTTTAAACTAAATTTTAGGGAAAGATTTTTATCATTATTATATTAGTGTAATCTGTCATTCATGGACTATGGCTGCACAGTAACATATGTATGAAAGGGTTGAGTAATCCTATATTTGTGTGGTTAGTGAATACTGCTGACTATGATAAAATTTACAGTGCAACATAAGATTGAGTATGCACATACGCACGCACGCGTATGCTGTGATGAAATTTACAGTGCAAAATATGATTGAGTCTGCACACACGCACGCACGCGCATGCCTGGCACTCCCACAAAACATCTTTCTACCCGCTCCCCCTCTGCCCGCTCTCTCACCCTACTCTTTCTCTCAGTCGGTGTTTTCAGTTGCAATTGTTCAAAGGCAGCCCTGTATATTCAGTGTTGGGCTGCACTATTGTATTTCAACATTAAGCTGCACTGCATTATTTAGCCTTGGCATTGTATATTTTGCATTGGGTGATGGGCAAACACTTAAAGAATGAGAGAGAGAGAGAGCAGAACAGCAGTCAGTGAATTAAAGAATACTCATTTTATACGCTTACTTTCCCCCTCTGTGACTAATGAACTAAATTAGGAAACACAACCCACCCTCACCCTCTTTCAGCTATGGATAAACAACTACATTCTGAGTTATATTCTGTTGTTTTTGGTCTGACTGTGTAGTCTCTTGGATTAGACGATACATTATGATATGAAAAACACATTTATCCCATATTCATGATATTGGATGGCATGCTTCTGGCCGCAACGTTCTCTCAAGGTGAGAGCAACCCAAATTTCACGTATTCATCTTTGTGACTTTAGAAATAGAAAAAAAGAAGAAATACAATGTATGAAATGTACAACATGTGTATGTGTTAAGTGAGAGTGCAAGATGTTATTTATTTGGGGGATTTAACATTATACCCACCCCTTTTTACCAAACTTAAATGCATCCCGTATACAATTAAATAAATTTGATTTCAGTCTCTGACTTTTTGTGTTATTCCCTTGCTAAAAGACTTTAGAGGTCATTCCAAATACTGAAGCACTTGAACACTAGTACAAATGAACCAACTAGATGTGTATTGTTCTGACATTGCCTTAAGCCCAGGCAATTTTGCATTGTCTAAAATCGGGCAGTTTTGCAGTTGCAGAGTCTTCATCCATGGATGTACTGTCTCCCTCAAGTCCTGTGCCAGAGTCTTCATCCATGGCTGTTCTGACCCCCCCTCAAGTCCTGTGCCAGAGTCTTCATCCATGGATGTACTGTCTCCCTCAAGTCCTGTGCCAGAGTCTTCATCCATGGCTGTTCTGTTTCCCTCAAGTCCTGTGTCAGAGTCTTCAACTACCGCTGTACTGCCTCGTCTTGTGCTGGGCAGCTCAAGCCCTGCTACATCCAAGTATAAAAAACCTTTGCGACCATGTGTGTTTTGTGCAATTCATCAGTCCAAGTTAAAACGGCACATGCTGCGTATTCATAAAAATGAAGAGAGTGTAAAAGCAGCTTTAGCTTTGCCAACTGCAGAGCAAAACACTGGTATACATGTTTGTTGATATCTGAAGTGTGCCCCATGTGCCGGTAGAATGACTTTCTCTGATGTTCTGGTATATCAAGAAGTGCATAGAAAGTTGATGTCCTGTGCCTAAACTTGTCTGCAATGAGAAGTTCAGGTTTTTTTCCAACTGGTCACCCATCGAGGACGTGACTTCTCTGAGACAATTCCACCCAATGGCGTGATCCAACGAGGCACCAGTGTTTGGGAAGAGAAAGACATTGTGTGCATGAACGTTTCCATTGGGTCTTTCTGACACAAGTCTTTGCAGAGGCTCCACTGTGTCACCTGGAACAAGAACTGGCAAAAGGCGCTTGCTACCTTTGCCTGCCATGTATGCTAGATGAGATCTCGAAAGAAGATCTTGTTCAAGAGGATCAGAGACTGACTGCACCCCTGTTAGGATCAACCCAACTCTCTTTTTCAGCTTCTTCCCATTCTGATAAGTCATCCTAGCTGGTTCCCCACCCCGTCTAGCATTGAACATTGTGAGGCGACTTACAATCAGGTTTCTCATCCTGACAAACTCTCATGGCTTCCCCCCAAAGTCTATACTTATCCTCAAGTAGTTTCTGCATTTCCGTCACAAGGTGATCAATTAACTTCTTGATGTCCTGTTCAAGTGGCATTGCCTCTGGCTTTCTCAAAACACCTCGTCTCTGTTCGCATTCAATTTGAGCAGAATAGAAAATGAAAGGCCAGTTAATGTTCAGAACATCATAGAAGCCTTTCATGGTTTTGATTTGTTTTTTTTTTTCAATACATAGCCAATTGCTACCTTCAAACCAGACTTCTGCCCTCCTGACTCTTCTTTCTTTGTCATGTCTTGAATAGCGTCTGTCAAGAAATCAAAGTTTTTTCCCTCTTTACAATGTCCTCACCTGTCATTTCTGCAGATGACAACCTACTCACTGTCAAAATCAGATTTCCTAGAAGTCGCATCTCAGACATGATCACCTTTTTCTCTTTTTAAACTGACTTCATCCAGAGTTTTTCTCCAAATAGTAACACAACTTTGTCTTTTCTTTAAAGATGGCCACAATCATCCTCTCGAAATTTACTAAAAACCTGTTTTTGAAGTCCTCTGAAATCCCAGTTGTGTTGCTTGTACTGAAATCAACAGTAGTTGATTCAATACCGAAAGTATGGTTACACTGCTTTCTATGCTTGTGGATTTGTTTCTTACTGTAAAACCCCCTGCAGGCACTGCACATCACTGTTCTGGAAGAGCCTTGCTTTCTCTTTCTAATGAGCTGATTTTCCACTCTTTTTGCATTATGAGCCATATTAACTCTGAATATGCCTTCTTTACCTTCTGATTGCACTGTTATTGGATATTATCATGTCATATTTCAACAATTGTAAGTATTTTATGTGTTAAGCTCAACATACGTGTCTTGACCTTAGATAAAAAATTTAAAAAGTTCCTGTCTTAGTATTACATAATAAGCATGCTTTCTATTATTATACTGGCAACAGATTAGCTTGCTTCATAATTTTCATGATCAATAAACTTTCGTAACTCAGTCTGTTACCAGCAGTAGCATGGGATGTGATTAGACATTTAATGTTTCTCTATGTGTTTGACTTCTTGCTGTAACTTTCACATATCCAAATCATTCACCTATTATTATTTTTCGTTTCATTTCTCTGTTGCAAATTGAAAGGTAGGCCAAAATTTTAGAAACGTTTTTTTCAAACTTTCGTCTATTATGCTGGCTGCACTTTATGTTTGTTTGTTTTTTTTTTTTTTTTTTTTGAGTGAGAGAGAAAAAAAGCTCTTAAGTTCGTTAACCTTAAACTGTCTGTGTGTGTGGTGTGTGTGTGTGTGTGTGTGTGTGTGTGTGTGTGTGTGTGTGTGTGTGTGTGTGTGTGTGTGTATGTTTGTACGAGTGTGTGTGTGTGTGTGTGTGTGTGTGTGTGTGTGTGTGTGTGTGTGTGTGTGTGTACGTGTGTGTGTGTGTGTGTTTGAAAACATTTTTGTAATAACTTAGTTGAAAAAGTGCACAGAAGGAGCAGAATTAATCCTTGATTTTTTTAAAAGTTTGCATGAACACTTTAGCCGTATTAAATAAGAAATATTGTGAATGATGCAGAGAAGTATCTATCCTCATTAAATTTGCACGAATTTCTGGGTTGAAAATCAATTTTGGCAAATCCCAAGTTGTGTGGTTGGGGATAGAAAAAAAAAACCCTGTCCAATTATATACATAAGGGATAAAAATTTTGTCTGGGATCCTGGCACTTTCAAAATTCTTGGCATTAAATTTTCCACTAACATTGATACTATTGTACTAATCAATTATGAAGAAAAACGTTTTGAGATAAGAAGGGTTCAAAAAAAAAAATATATCACCCCTTTTGGTAAAATTATAGTAATTAAAACTTTGGCGTTTAGTAAAATTGTCCATCTATTAATCAATTTGCCAGACCCTCCAGAGGATTGCATTGGTGCATTAGAAAATGAATTGTACACATTTTTATGGAATGGTAAGAGAAGTAAAATAAAATAAAAAAAAAAAATCTGTTGTTAAAAAACAGTACTGCGAGGGGAGACTCAGAATGTTGAATGCTAGAAATTCTATCTCTGCTATGAAAACAAGTTGGTTGAGAAGATTAATGTGTGAGTCTGATTGGAGGGAGTTTACTATAATATGTACCCTAACTTGGGCATTATAGGTAATCTTGGAGCAGAATTTTCAAATGCTGTCATGAATGTCATTAATAACCCATTCTGGAAAGATGTTATGAAGCACTATAAGAAATTATGTTCCAGATCTGTCCCATCTCTGTGCATGATGTTATGGTTGAATGTATTCATTATAGTATCAATATTTTGAGGGACAGAAAGGTGATTTTTGTACAAGAACGGAGTGATTATGGTATTTTTTTGTGAAACAACTATTGAATGAAAATGGCAGTTGGATGACATACCAAGAATTCTTGCAAAAATACCAATTTTCTCTTATATGAAGGCATTTTAAATGCAAATCGTACCAATTCCCGAAAACTCCAGATATCTTTAACTTCCAGATACAAGCTCCGAGACTCAAAAGCCTGGTTTTATATTAAAAGAGGTAACACATTTGTTCAAAACATTCTAATGGAAATAATGCCCCCCCCCCCCCCCCCCCCCCAACAGCTATCCATAAATGGAATAATCTTTTTGAAATCCCATAATTGGAAAACATCTTCTCTCATTGCTACAAAGCTTCTACAGATGTGCAGCTTAGATGGTTTCAGTGCAGACTTTTGCACAGATTGCTCCCAAACACAGAGGTATTTATTTTTCTGTGTAGAATTATTGAATCCCCTATCTGTAACTTCTGTGAAGATGCTGAGCAGACCATTGATCATATGCTTTTTGACTGCATCATTGTACAGAGGTTCTGGAGAAAAATCTGCAAAGTCTGTTCAAAAATAAATGTCAGAGTTGGTTTTATTTGGTACCGAACAGCGTGTGAAAATGGATAAAGCTATTGATTTTCTTCTGCTCTTTGCCATGTTTTACATTTACAAATGCAAATTACAGAATCCCCCTCCTGATCTGCATGTCTTTCTCACAGATTCTCAAACAAACATGAAAAATGTTTGGTTTTTCTTAATCATAGTATAGGACAATTTGAGGAAAATTGGTTGCCCTATTACCCCATTGTACCTTAGCTTCCTTTGTGATGTGTGAGCAGCTACTACATGTATGAAAGTGTATAACTTACCTTTTCTCATGTTATTTACAACTGTGAGACCGGACTGATTTATATACTTTGGTAAAGGAATTTGCTTTACGACGTAATGATGTCCCTCTCCTGTCCCAATGACTCATGCCACATTAGATTCGCACTGCTTTCCCTACACCACTTGCCGGTGTTTATGTAGTGCTTATATATATATATATATATATATATATATATATATATATATATATATATATATATATATATATATATATATGTGGGTTCATGTGTGTTTGTGTGTGTGTGTGCGCGCGCATGTGTGTGTGTGTGTGTGTGTGTGTGTGTGTGTGTGTGTGTGTGTGTGTGTGTGTGCGCGCGCACTCATCATAGAAGTCATTTGGTGCCATTATTAGAAAGAATGACAAGGTGAATGTCTCATACTCTCTACCAATGTCTTTATTTCTTTTTGAAGTTATAACTATTGGAATAACTATACATAGCTCTTTGTATCGATGTAATGCCTATGTTAACTGGTGTCATAAATCAGCTTTGCTCATAGGAATGATGATAGCATTTACTGATCCATCCACTATTAGTTGCTAAATAGTCTCATTACCAGTATTGTCGAATCCATGCTTGGCTATCAAAGTGCTGTTTCCAGTGCTGTTTCTGGCATCGGTACCTTTACTTAACTATCACCTTTACTTTCATTGTTATTCCTTTCTATTGATATGTGCATATTTGTGCTTTGAATGTGTCTTGTAAAAAACGAAAAATTGTTCAATTAAAAAAAGAAATATTGTGAATTTATGTGGTAGGAGAAAAAAACGCGGCCTTTTTGAATTTTGACATCTAACATGTGCTGCTAAGTTGTAACTGCAATTGTAACTTTTGCATACTACATGTCCCCAAAGTTGTATTGATTGAATGTGAGAGAATTTGCAGAGCAAGGCTTATAAAGACTGACTGATTGATTATCTTTTCACTCTGCATTTGCTTGTGTTGCTGGACAAAGATTCAGAAATTGTTTATTGACATGAATATTGACCATGCGCTTGTGAACATGAATATTATTTGAGCACAAGCCCCTGAACGTGGATAATGTTGAGCACAAGTGTTTGAACATTGATATTTTTGTGCAAGTGTTCCTCTGTGTGGGCATTCATCAACCACTGCCAAGACGTAAATGTTCCTCTATATTTTTTTTTTCACTTTTTGGCATAAATCACATATCCATACCGTTCACATGCTGTTAGTTTTCATTTCATTCCTACCAGTTGAAAACTAGGCTAAAGTTGAACTGACCAGTGTTTTTGTCAAGCTTTACTCTGTGTTGGCTCTTTATGCTCTTGATAGAGAGGGGGAAGGGGGGAGGGGGAAGATGGGGTGGGGGGTGTGAAGAGAAAAAAGAAGAGAGAAAGAGGAGTATGCATATATGTGCATTTGATGTTGATGAGAAAAAAAAATTCCAAAGAAACTTTCTCTCATAGGACCATGTTGCTTCCATAATGTGCTAGAATTTGATGTTGGACTAGAATGCATGCTCACATTTCTCTATGTCACTTTGAAACAATTCTATTTTTGTTGTTGGTTTACTGGTTTTTCGTGTTCAATTAAACTGACAGCTTAAAAAAAATGTGTTCTATAATGATATAATTTCAAAGACTCAAATTGAAATGAAATGGTTTCTTCTTTTCCTGTTTTTTTTTTTTTTTTTTTTTTTTAAAAACTTTTTGCTGTTTGTTTAGTTGTGCTTTTTTCTGATCCATGTGTTTTTGTTCATTACACACACAAAAATATACAGTTAATAAATACATAGTATCGCAATCTTAAGACCTGTGTGTTTGTTTTTTTTTATGTGCTTGCCCACCCTCTTCGTCTCTGTCTCTCTCTTTCTTTCTCTGTCTGACTTTTTTTCTCCTTGTGACACTGTCCTAATTCCCATTGCTCTATCCCTCTCTCTCTCTCTCTCTCTCTCTCTCTCTCTCTCTCTCCTCTCTCTCTCTCTCTCTCTCTCTGTCTGTCTTTCTCCTTCCTTATGATCGACTACCCCTCATCCCTACTGCTCCTCTCTGCTCCTCTCTCTCTCTCTCTCTCTCTTTTCTCTCTCTCTCTCTCTCTCTCTCTCTCTCTCTCTCTCTCTCTCTCTCTCTCTCTCTCTCTTATGTGTGCCTGTTTCTGACTATATTCTTTTTCTCTATCTCTTATTGTTTCTTACTCTAACTGAAAATGAATCTTTATTCATGAAGAAATCATACCTACAAATTGAGAAGAACAGCACTAACAAGCTTGAAGCCCATATCATAGTCGCTATCAGCATATAAGATGACTTAAAAACAAAATTGAAACAATTGGTTGTAATCAATACAGAAAATGTATTTAAAAGATGTTCATATGCAAATTGCAGTTAGAAAAATAATAACACAGTCTTCTTCTTGTAAACACCCCAACTTCTTAAAGATAAAATTTAGCTGCACAAGATAGTGAAAAATCTTAAGGCATCTCTGGGAGTGTTTTTCAGATTACCCACAACCCTGTGCAGTTAAAGTGTACCTTTAAAGACCGGTGAAGTACATGAGCTTTTACCAGAAACATCATGATCATCAAACAGAACAATCTCTACAGAGATAAAGATACTCAAAATGCCAGGGTTTAATAAAAAATCATAGTTTTATCCGCGATTCCTTCTTGGTTGTGTTGTTTTCATGTACCATTAGGGAGACCCGCCATTTTGCAAGAGAGGGAGACTGTTTAGTTTGAGTGTGAGCGTCATTTTACGTTTATTTAAATGGCCTCATTGGTATTTGGTACATTCTGGTCACAGACAAATCTCTGTAAAATTTGAGCCCCTCTACTCTGGAGACCGCATCATCATCACAAGGGCAGGGCCTACCCATTTATTAACTTGGGAGGGGTGGGGGGGGGGCATGAAAACTTTAGCTATGAATTTGAGAGCATTGCAGCGGCTTTTCTCCCTACTCTTACAAACTTTAAACTGCCTTGGAATTGTTATGTGCGTAAAGCGCAGGGGGTAGACTGGTTTATAGTTCCCTCCAAAGGATGCGACGCTTATTTCCATTTTCCAGTTAGTAAGGTATGGTAATTTTGCTTATAGCCCAGCCGACTGCATAGGGCCATATCAGGGCTGTCACCACGTTAAAAATCAACTCACAAGTCATTCATTCACACAACATCTTCTAAAAAAACCCCCTGCGAAATTTAGTTAATCAAAGAAAACTTTCCACTGTAAAATCTCAGATCCGATGAAAAATGTTAATCTCTTTCAAAAATTCAAAGATCGTATCAGGTGGAACATCTCTCAACAAGGTTTTCATGGAATCTGCAGTAAAGTGTTTGTGTCTAACATCATGCAAGTCCCAATACTCTAAAAGAATACGTTTATTGTCAGTGGCACATGACATGGAATGCACCACAGAGCTTCTTCACTCTTTAAAAGGTATGAATGAGTAAAATACGAAAGGCCGGTGTACAAACGGCATACAACTGTTTCTTCTTTTCGACAACCTGAGGTGGATGAGAGGAACAATTTTTGGTTTGGACAGATCTGAAAGAGTTTGTTTATCCGTCTGTGTAGCAGGAGGTTGAAGATGTAAAACTGGGAACATGAAATTAAGAAATATGAAAACTCTTCACTGGCTGCATAAGGGAACCATCGCAATCCCTTTTAAAAGCAGATATATTTGTATTGCCTGCTCCGAGGCCTTTCGTCCGCTGGGTCGGAAACTCATCAGGGAGACACGGCTGGCTGTATCTGCGCCGGCGTCAAATAGAGACACACCACAGTCCATAATACCGTGGTGTTCTCACCACCAAGGGTGCAAAAAAAGAATCCAATAGCACCCCCGTTGTATTTGTCTGACTTTATTCAAGTTTAAAAGGCTATGCCAGTCTTGAATAAAAGTTACTCTGTGTTAGGTTTCCTTATGGGAGCAAAGACTACCCCACTTGTTTACTGTTTTTCATTTTTGATTTGTATAGAGGATAGATATGTTAGAAAGTTTCCCCTGTTGTGGCATTCTTGGCCAAACGATCAGCCATTTCATTCCCCCCAATACCAACGTGACCCGGAACCCAAGCCCGAACAATGTTGTGACCATCCACTTTCAGCGTGGTAAAAGGTTTTTAAAAAGTGTAAAAAGTTCAGCATGCTGGAAGTTTACGGCCAGCTATCGCCCCCAAAGCTGACAGCGCATCAGATAAAACCCAGAACGTCCTCCGTAGATGGGGAGATTATCTTCATTGCTAAAACCAGAGCTGTAAGTTCAGCAGAGTAAACAGAGGCATTTGAAGGAATATGTTCTAACAATATTTGAGAAGGAGCACCAGGGCAATAGGCTGCACAGACCACTCCATCTTCAGACTTGGAACCATAAATGAAAGTTTTCTGACAGGATGGGAATTTTGAACAGAGACTGGCAAAACAATGCCTTGTATGCCAAAGAGCTGGTAGATTCTATGCGAAAAGCTGCAAGGTCAAAATGAATTTCTGGTGTCTTCAAATCCTCACGCAACAAAAACTGAAGCCTTCTATCCATGTAGGCTGACTTATTCTCACCTGCATACATACATTTATTCTCTATTTATTTTGTTATAAGATGGTCTCCCCAATGTTTTGTTTATACAAGACATTAGACGGTCTCCTTATACAGATAATTTACGGTGGTCACCATAATGAACGTAATCTACTTAGAAAACAATAAGGCGACCGGCTAGGTTTGCTATATCTGTCAAAACTGGAAATACAGTAACAGCCATACACGATGTAAAAGACTGCTTTGAACAAATCATTTCAACAGTAACTTTATCCCTCTCTGATGATTTGTAAAGGACATATCCCTGGGTGCCCTAACCACCTAAACCACATGGTCCCCCTTATTGATGGATCCTTATATATATATATATATATATATATATATATATATATATATATATATATATATATATATATATATACACAAATAAATGAATGAATGAATACATGAATAGATAGATAGTTAGACATACACTTAGATAAGGAAGGAAAAGCAGAAAGAAAGACAGACAGACTGACAGAGAGAGAGAGAGAGAGAGAGAGAGATAGAGAGAGAGAGAGAGAGAGAGAGAGAGAGAGAGAGAGAGAAAATAAATACGTAAATGAGTGTATGAATGAATGAATAAACAAACAAATAAATGAATGAATAAATCCATAAATAGATACATAGAGAAATGAATATGCAAATATATAATGAAATAAATAAAATGAACAATAAATGAATGCCGGAATTACAGGAAGAAACAAAACAAATCGTGTGTTGCGGTTTAATGCTAGTTTTTGAGCGCTTACATGCCCTGTCAATTACCAACTACCTCAGGATGTGATTTCAACCACATAAGAAGTTTTCCTTCCATGTGTTTTCTCCGTTTTTTCCATCAAAGTATTAAATGTGTACATAAAGGGATTAATAGCAGAGTTCACAGGCAGTACGAAAATAGCTAGAGCCACATTTCATTTCCCCAGGATGGGAATGCCAGCCAGTGATAGAATTCCACACACAGTCCAATGGGAAACCAACACAGGAAATCGGTCACTGCAACACTAATCAACCGTTGAGCTATGGTCATGTCCTGTGACATTTTAGTGGAGTGGGTTTTCAAAGCGTTGCTCTGTATGGACCAATAAATGAAGATTTGCCCACTGAAAATCAATGAGAGCAAAAGGAAATTCATGATTATTAAAACACTGAAAGAATAAACCCCTTCCCTTGAACTCTTGTCTGGTGACAGGCAGAGGAACACATATGCCTGTCTGACTGTAAAACTCCCAATGTGATGTCCATCGGAAGCAAAGGCAAAAGGGCAAAAAAAAAGCAAACCATCCATGTTAACAGACAAGCCATTGCTGCAGACATTTTCTCAATCGTATCGTGCTGAATGGAAATCGAAGGACAATAAAACGATCAAGGGTGATTAACCAGATAACCAGAGCGGACGTCTCACTAGACAACAAAGACAGAAATCCAGCCACTTTACATGTCACCGCTGTTTTTCCATTTGTCGTCATAATGGAGATATCTGCCACTGAACCTTTCATCAGCAGCCCCAATGATGGTGATATAGACACCCATCAGAAGTCCGCCATGGTGAGGTTGGTGACGAATATGCTATGACCACCAGCAGAAGCCCATAGTTCTTACAAACAAACGTGCGCCAAAACAGAAGGCATTACCGGTTTAGAGACAGACAGGCGATCAGCCACAGAAACACCCGGTACGTCCATGACTGCAGCAAGTCTTCACACGAAGAAATCTCATCCTTTGGAGCATGGCACAAACTACTATCAAACCATGAGGCAGAAACTCACTGCAGCACAATTTATAGTGTCTGTGTGTATAACACTCAAACGGGAAAGATGACTGAAAATGTCCACTGGGAAACGTTTTCACCGGGCTGCCTTCCATGTGTAGTTCAGTCAGATGAGGCATGGACTGAAAACTGCTTTGGAAAGTGTGAATGGAAGTGGAACTTAAATTCAGTATCTGTATGTGAGAGAATTGCAGAGAAGAGCTGTGCGTCAAACAATGTAAGTGTAGTGTACGACAGATCTATGACTGTGAGTCTGTTCTGTTGGAGAGAAGAAGAGATGGATCCATAAACAGTGAGATCAGAGGGTTTCTTTGACAGCGACAATGTTTTTTAGATTGTCCAAAACGAGGAAAAACTGCCAAAACTGATTTGCTTCAACAGATTACCGGAGAGGTCAAGGAACTTTAAATTTGCCAGTGTCATATTAGGTATGTGATTTAAAGACACTGGGCAAGGACCAGATGAATGAGATAGGTGTTGTGACTGACCTCAGACAGGGTCATGCCAGACCCTGTGTTTCGTCCAGGGGAACGAGGTCAGGAAAGAGTGCTGCAATGAAGGGATGGATACACCGAAATGCGTGACCTTGACACTGGCAGTCGACAGGGCACACCATGTTACACGTTAATTCGTCATCATGCATGAGACAATGAGACCAGCCATCACATAGATGATCGATATGCACGCATGTTCTGGAAGCTCTGCACCGTAAAAATCCCGGACATGTCATGTCCTCACCACACCCCTCTTCATCCTGGTGGTCAAGACAGTCGTACATACCATTGCATCGTGTGTAGACAGGTAGACAGTCGTTGAATTCACCAGGACAACGATAGTGGCTATCAGGGCAAGACTCATTGAAACGCATTGGAGTGGATTGGAACATGAAGTTTTGATTGAAATTAATAAGAACAGGAGAGGGAAAGTCTATAATTTCCACGAGTAGCGTTTGGACAACATTACAACTGTGTTCATCTGATTCATCCAAACAGTGAACTCGTTGATCACACACCTTTTCATATGGCACACACTGACCACTGGAGCATTCGAAGGTGTGTCACACATGGAGAATGACGACAGAAGGATTTCGTCACTCTCATCTTGACACTCGATTATGAAATTACACACAACGGTGTATGACAATGACATGCCTTTATCTCCACACTCAAATAAAGGAAACTGAAGTGGCAATGTGTTCACTGGAATCAAGGTTCATACGCCAGTCGTCGAAGTCTGGTAAAAGAAAATACAAGGCGCATTTGTTTGACAGAAATGTCCATGAGAGTTGGGAGGGCAGAGAAAAATGTGTAAGGTAAAATGACCGTCACGGCAGATTGCCACAGATGGTTGTTTCATAGGTGTGGTGGTCATAATGAAATATTACTTAAATAAGAGACGTTAACACATCCATAGTTTCATTGAATGTACAACATTACACCAGCTGTTGGAACATCACAGGACCATAACCACTGAGTTTGCAGACTGCCGAAACACAAGTAAGAACACACCTTTTCTTAGCAGAGCAATGCCATCCCTTAGAATAAAACGCATGATAAAGAACTGTGTTTTATCTTCACAAACTGCAGAAAATCTATATATGGAGGGCAGCGAGATATAATAAGGAGAAAAGCATCCAGTCCAAAACATATCCTTCATCTCGCTTCTTGCTGTTTGGGCATTCCACTAATCAAATGAACGCGCATACCACACCAATTGAATTCATAGGCACGACAACTCATCTTACCTTACCTCCCGTTTTCATGACAAAAGAAGTCATTGCCCATGTCCTTTGGCAATCGGCATTGCACTGAAACTATTCTCACGTGAACTACAAAATGATAACGCCTGTGACGGTGTTTTTTCATTAGACTGTAACCGTCAGTGTGGACACTCGTTTCCTTTTCCATTCATGTCAATCTTCATATCTCTC